>PVLD010019696.1:0-35733 GCA_004027595.1 Dinomys branickii
AAAAAAAAAAAAAGAAATTAGCCTAATGCAAAAGGGAGTAAAACAATAACCTACATCTGCAATACAGTAGAAACACAGTTTCTAGAAGTAGAAATGGCCTTTTCTGGAGACTTTCTAGTGATTATTTCCTGACTCACAGGCCTAATTTCCCTGAATGCACTACCATCTCTCCAGGTATAACGTTATAACAGTTCTTCCTAACTCATTCTGCTTTGACTGCAAGTCTACTTTAAGTATTAGTATTAGAGCAGTTTTACTTGAAATTACTCATGAGGCTATACTCCAATCATATATATTAGTTTTCATACTCTGAAATGGAGGTAACATAATCCAAACCTTAAAAGGAAGTAAAGTCAACACCTCCTTAATTATTGGGAGCTCAGATCCATGGCATCTCACTAATTAGAGACACAAATGTCAACTGAAAATATAAAGGTTTTATTAAATGAGAGTCCAAGACTATAGCTATAAAGATGCATGCACCCTTATCTGTCTGTTCAGCCAATCCATAGAGCTATCAAACAAAGAAGTTGAAAAATAACAATTATTCCTAGAATTGGCAATAAATACAGGAAAGTACTCTGTAGATTTGGTCCAAATGTGCAGAAGAATGTGTGTGTGTGTGTGTGTGTGTGTGTGTGTGTGTGTGTGTGTGTGCATATGTGTGTGTGTAGTGTGTGTGTGCTCTTGAGGATAGTCATTCTGATTGGGATGAAATTTTTATCTACAAGTAGTCTTGAATTGCATTTATCTAGTGATTTAAGACGTTGAGCATTTTTTAATTCAATTATTGGTCAATTATTGGTCATACTTCTTCTTTTGAGAATTTTCTATCCAATCCATTTTTGGATTGGAGTAATTGATCATGAGGCTGATCTTTTCAGTTCATTATATATTGTAGTTATCAATGCTCCATCAGGAGAGATAGGAAATATTTTCACTTATGCAAGGATTATCTCTTACATTATTAATTGTGTCCTTTGTAGCTCAAAGTTTTTAATTTGATCTTATCACAATTGTTGGTTCTTTTTCATTAATTTTTATTTTATTGGTACATATTAAGTATACATAATGATCACATTCACCACAGTGAATTTATATCTGTACATATTTCTTGATCTTTATTTTCGTAACCTCCCTTCAACCCTCTTCCCCTCCTTATTTACAGAAGTTTCTTTCCATTTTTCTTTTTCTAATTTTTTCTTCCTTTCTTTTGCCATCCCCCTCCCCTAGTTCCCCTTCTCATCTGAACATTTTCTATTTTACAATATCTGTTATACATCTTTGTCTTTATTTACACTTTCAGTTTCTCGTACTAGAGCCTGTATTGTTATGATGTGAGGCTTTTAATTCTTTTGGGAAGACAAGAAGGAAAATAGTTGGGTCTCTCAGTTTGGAGATTCCACAAAATCTAAAGCTAGAGGCTCTATTTGACCCATTTAGCCACATTCTTTGCTTTCTATTCCATGAAAAGATGAGGAGCATTAGTGTTAGTTCTTCTCAAGTGCTTTCTTAAATTTCAACAGTAAAACCACTGGGTCTGAGACTTTTTTCCTTTCATGCCCTTTTACTTACTGTGTCAGTTCCATGGCTTGTTGTTGATTTGTACAGATTTATTGTAGCTGCTTAGTGTAGTTCACTTTAGCATGTACAAGTCTAGAATTTCATCCATTCCTTCTAGCTTCTCCAATTTAAAGGAATATAAGCTTTCAACATCATTTCTGACAATCCCCAGCTTTATCTGGTACTCCTTCCTCTAGGTGATCAAGATGTCTGAATCTTTTGAGGCCTTCGGCAACCTTGGGGAATCCTATAATCTGTACTTCAATCTCATAGCCAAAAAATGATATTCTTAAGTGATATTTGAAGGAAGGATAGTTGTGGAAGTGAACCTCTGACTTTCCCTCCTTTATTAATTTGCATGTATGAAAAGCCTAATATACAGTTAAGTAAGGTGAGGCTGTTCCTGTGAGGGTTTATTTAGACACCAGGTATTTAACTTAAGTTTAGAATCTGACTATGTAGCTATTATTAAATTAGGTAAAATTTGATCAAATATATCACCCAGATATTCCAAAGCAAAATGTTTGCAATAGCTATGATACTTTTAGGGGGAAATACTCTGTGGAATAAAAATATTTATCATTTGGTAATATTCCATGTGCCAAACCATCTATCTCATTAAGTAGGCTTAAAATAAATGCATCCTTTTTATTTATAATTTCAACTTTTCAGTCTAAAAGCCTTCTGTATTGACGAATGTGAACATAGGAGATAAAGAAAAAATAAAACTCACCAATTTCCCAAGGAATTTCAGAAATTATATTTAAATTCTTGGCCTCTTAAAGAAAGTTAAGCCAAAAAACAGTGCAATACGAATCTGTTTACTCCATGTTAACTTTCCATTCTGAAGATAGCAAATTATGTGTTAAAGTGGTATAAAATGTTATATTTTTATAGAAATAAGTCGTAGTAGAGCTCAAATCTTTATAGTTTGTGCTGTAAATTTCCCAAAACCATAGAGGCAGATAGCATTCCTGAGCCTGTGCTCTCTATTCAGGATAAAACTGGTACAGATTTCTCCTCCTAACCCCATCTAGGGACCTAACTGGAGAATTCTCTTTCATACACCCTGTGTTCACACTTACCAATGAATAAAAACAAAGAAAGAAAAGCAAATGAAGAGCTTTTACTGGTCCATTCTTTATTTTTCTAATTATTTGAGCTCTCTGAGGAAACCCACACTTTCTTTAGGACTGGAAAAATACAAGAAGACTTTTAAAAATTGCTGGAAAAAATATCTTGGTCCATGTCAGGCAGGAAGGAGAAGAACAGCACAGAAGCCGCTTCTATTTTACTTTGGCACTTTGTTTTCCTTTGAAAAAGTTTGTAGAATAAATCTGTGATGCCTATCTTTTCCTTTAAAATACATTATTTCAAAGCTATATTTAAACTTACAATGGTCTCATTTATGTATAATGGCAATAACATTGAATACATTGCTTTTGCATCATCAGATTACTTTTATCTGTATCTGTCTCTGACTAAATACACACACATCTACATCTATCTGAATGTCATCTATGATCAGCTGATCATTTTTCTCAGTAAGATTTGATTGGTTTGCTTGTTGGTATGGGTTATTATGTGATAGCCTTTTTGAGCCAGAGGATGAGTAGTTGAGAAAGATTGTGTAAATTTTAACATTAAGTTTGTATTTTATTTCTTTACTTTTTCATCATTGAGGATTAAGCTCAAGGGCCTTCTACCACTGACCTACATTTCCAGCCTTTTTTTTTTTTTCTTTCTTTCATTTTTTAATTTTGAGACACGGTCTCACTAAGTTGCCCAGGCTGGCCTCTAAATGCTCCTGGCTCAGTCTCTCAGTTAGCTAGCATTCCAGCATGTGCCACCTGGCCTACCTGAGTGCATCTTTCACGAGCAAGATGGTTACATTTTTTTTAAATAGCTGAGGAGAATCTGTAACAATTAAAGTAGTATTATTCCTGATAGTATTTTTGTAGAAATAAGCCACCATGTGCCCAGATATCTGCTTAGATTATTCTGGACTATATTTAAGGGGATGTTTCTGAAGGAAATGATAGTATCATTTAATTTGTATGTGACATATTTTCTCTTTCATTATTTACTTATTTATATTTTTATTTTGATACTGAGAATTGAACTCAGGACTTTGTGCTTGCCAGGCAAGGTGCCGGGCTGCTGAGCTATATCCCTGGCCCATTTTCTCTCATTTAATTTTATAATGAACACTAAGTTCTAATACCTTTAATATTTATGTGTAATCTAACAAACCTTATTTAGTATGTCTACAATTAACTTGAAATTTATTTTTCATAGTTTGCTAAGAAAATGAAACACATGTAATTGTGTAAGAGTATGTTTATTGTTTCTTTGATTCATGACTTACTGTTATGGTTGATACATTGTGTCAACTTGGGGAGTCTGGACGTTTGGCTGAGTGATTCAACAGAAAGCCAGGGTACTTACTTTGTATACACCCTGAGCCTGTGGAAGAGGGGGGCATGGAGACTGTGTGAGAACCACACATCTGCTGGATGGGGGTAGACTGTTTACAAGGTAAGGGAGAGAAAGAGGCTGCTGACCTGCCATTCCTCCCTTTTGCTGTGGTTGTTTTTGCTGTGCTCTGCTGCCATGAACGTTTGCCCTCTGCCATGTGCCACTCTGCCTCAGAAGCAGTCAAGTATCGACTGAAACCTCCACAAACTGTAAGCTAAATAAACCTTCCCTTCCTTCATTTTGGGCATTGGGTATTTTGTCTCAGTAACGAAAGAAAATTAACCAAGACGCTTATCATGCAAGTTTTGATCCTACTGGCTAAGAGCAATAGTGTCTGTCTGGGTTAAACATTCCTCGGCCCACCAAATTCACATTATGTCTTGCAGACTAAAACCCAATGCATTTCTTTTCCCTTTCCATAATTCACATTTTGTTCTAATTTCCTCTATCATTTTGCTTCATTCCATTAATCTTCTCTCTAATAATATTATAATCAATGTTTATTAAGTATCTTTCATGTGTCCGGAGATGACTCATTTTTTCCTGTTCAACTTTCCTACGGTAGAGTAATTTTAAAAATGGTTTTATTTCTTTTAACCCTCATAATTTAATTCAGAAATAAAATGTCATCTTGGTGAGACATTGTCTGTATAATAACAATTGTTTTGTCTTAACCATTGGGAAGATTTTCTAAAATGTACTTGCCTTCTACAAAGCCAAGTAGGAATTTGTCAAGACATCCTTACCACAGCATTTCCTGTTTTCTTGACAGTTTTTAAACTCCTCTGTTCTTAAGGTTTTAAGATATAATTGTGTAAAAGCTTTAAAACATGACATGTGGAAGTCCAGAAGTGAAGTGGTAGAAACATGTATTCCTACTTACAGGGATGAGGCGACATCAGGAGTAGCAGTGTTTTCTACCCAGGTATTTCAACTGCCATTTGGCCACTCCTAAGTATGTGTCTAGTATTTGCAGGTACCTGGAAGAGCATTTTTGTATATCATCACATTTAGCAATGTGACAGATTACAGATTAAAAGATATACATCTATAACTCTAAAGGCACTCATGAGTACCTGAAGATTCGGTCTATCTATATTTTAACTTATAGTAACTGTCTATGATGATTGAACTGTTTAGATAACCTTTCACTCAATTATGGAACTCTATTGTTTTGACTTGAAACATTGACTTTTTTGCACTAGGGTAAAATTTGATACTAACTGCCTAGTATTAGTCAGTGTTCTTTTTTTCTGCCCCTCACACATGTTGTCTTGTTTTCCTTCACTGCATTTTTGGAGACATATCAGTTTGGTAAATTTGATATGTCAATTTCATTGGGCCACCATGTGCCCAGATATCTGCTTAGATTATTCTGTACTATATTTAAGGGGATGTTTCTGAAGGAAATGGACATTTTAATTGGTTTCTGATGGTCCTCTCCCAGTTGAATGAGCAGGATCCAACACACAGCAGGCTGAAACAGAACAAAGGTCGGAGAAAGATTGAATTCTCTTTCTCTACTTGAGCTGAAGCACGAGTCTTGGTATACTATCCATATACCAAATGCCTCATCATCAGGCATTTTCACTTGGACTGAAAATTATGCCACTGGCTTTCCCGAGTCTCCAGACATCAGAAACCAAATCATGGGTGGTTTAATCTCAATAGCCAACTTCATAGAAGACCATACTTTTGGTTGTGTCTGGGTAGAACGTGGGGGCATGATATTGGGGATTAAATCTTGTCTCTGAGCCTTTCTTTTCTGGCTCTTTCCTTACTCTTGCTTTCCAAGGCAATGGGTTAGGCTGAGCAGCTTTGCTCTACAAAATTTTTCTACCAAGATGTTCTGCTGTGGATCCAGCTGACAAAGGTCTGAAACTACTGACACCTTGAACCAAAACAACCATTTCTCCTTTAAATTGTGTATTTCAGGTATTTTGTTCCACAAATGGTTATCAGACTGAAATATTATGCAACGTTCCAATTTTTTCTAATTGCACAAATTAATTCATTATAATAAATGTCATTCAGGAGATGGATGAGAGAGAGAAACAGATACGGGGAGACAGTTGATTCACGGTTTCCACATTTCTGGAAAATACTGAATAAAACAGCTCACACTGAAAGTGCATAATTATAACATATTTTGACTTGCTCTCAATTTATTTCTAATTTCCAAGCACAACTTGTTCAATCTTTATTATTTTGTTAATCTTCATTTCATTTTAATATATTTTGCTAATATTACTGCAGAGCATTCTGAAAGGTACTGTATATTAGCCTAAAAGAATGAACACAATGAATATTCTGCTAGTGGAATATATGTTTCTAAGAATTTGAGTATCACTTTTCCTAAATTCCATTACTATAGAAACATCATGAATAAAAACTCTAAAATACCAGGGAATCTCTCAGTGAAGACTGGAGAAACTCAGAACACTACTCTTTATTTTCTTCCCTGAATAATATTTTTATCCATCATGTTCCACATTGAACCTTTTGATCTGCAATCCATCTTTAAGGAAATAAATGTTCAGTCGAAATCACTGATTATTTTTAAAACTAAGGGTTTTCTTCGGTACAGAGAGGTGGCAAAGTTTTACATCTATTTCAACTCACTCATTACTCTTGTATGGGTAACAGATTTTTATTAACTTCTATGGAGCATATATTTTTGCTGCGAAATTGTGAAATTGGCATTAGACATTGAAGCAAAAGAAAAATAGGGTGTATTTTTGTCTGCTAATATAAAGACATTTGGGAAATTTTTATTTATTCAAATACAGTGTAAGATAGTAAGGGCTCTAGTTTTCATGCATGATATGCTAAAAAATTGCCTTTACCTGAAGTCAAATATGGATTTTCTCAATAATATGAAAAAAGGAACTTCAGCAATAAATTGAATCTTTATTTCTCTAAACAGTAAGTTTAAAATTTATTTTAGAAGAATTCTAATGATTCCTCTTTAGAATGATTTTCAGGTGTTTACATTGCAAATGAACAAATCAAACCAAGAAAAAATAATTTAATATTGCAAATACTGCTTTTAAAAATCTCAAAAGATTCAAGCATTATTGAAATATATCCTTTTATTTTTCTCTATTCCTAAAGGATGCAGAATCAAAAAATAGGATTTTTAAAAATCTGAGATTTTTCTCTATTTTAGAATGATATCGGGAACCGTAACTCTGCAGTGGCCTAGCGTGCGTTTCCCAAACACAGCATGCAGTTTTACCTTTGCTCTCTTTCACTATTTCCTTGACCCCAGCTCCCTCTCAAGAGCCAGTTTCTCTCCCACTTTTCATTTTTGCTTTCTTCAATAAACTTTGAAAAAAAAGAATTACATCTAAATATTTAGCTTTCCACATTGGGTTAAATGTGACTTATGTCAATGTCCTTAATTGTTTTTAACTATTAACTTTACAATTATAAATTAACTCCTACTATTTTTCTCACTATTTTTAGTACATGTATGCAGTGCATGATCCTTCTATTTCTCGTGTGAAGTCGGTACATGTACCTGGCATATCCTATTTCCTGTCCTCATCCATATCCTTCCCTTCCCTCTGTTTCTCCTTTAATTTTTTATTTTATTAGTTTCCATGAAATACAATTTATAATTCTCTTGGAGACTAGGTACATGTCCATGATATATTTTGTTTCTTTCTTTTTTTTTTTTTTTTTTACCAGGAATCAAACTCACGACCTTGCGCTTGCCCGGCAGGCGCTGTGCTACTGAGCTATATCCCCGGCAGTTTCTTTCTTAAAATTCCCTTCACCTTCCTCCTTCCTCTTACCCCTCTATCCCAATTTCTTGTTAGTATCATTAATCTTTGCTCATGTTATGGCATATAATGTTTACCTTCACTGAGGTTACTAAGTTTCTGTACATGGCATATCTTAATCTCTTTACTCCGCCTTGCCCTCCTCTGTACCCTCACCCCTGTTCCCTTGGGCCACCTCCCTATTACAGGAGATACATCCATTTGTACCTTTCTGTCCGTCCTTTATTATTCTCTTTGTACTTTTACTCATGAAAATTAAAAATACCCTATGATATTTAAACTTGTGTGTCTGGTTTATTTCATACAACATTTATTTTCCAGGTGCATCCATTTTCCTACAGATGTCTCAAATTTGCCCTTCAAAGCTGAGTAGTAGCCCTTTCTACCACATTTTCTTCATTCAGTCACCTGTTGATGGGTATGCACACTGCTTCCAGAATTTAGCTATTATTAGTTGTGCTGCTAGAAATACTGGAATGCATGTGTCATTGTAATACTTAAGCTTTTGGGGGAAGACACCTAGCAGGGAGATGGCTGAGTCATATGGAATGTCTAACTTCAGTTCTTTGAGCAACAATACTGATTTCCATAATGGCTGTACCCTGCACTCCCACCAGCAATGAAGGAGGGTTTCTTTTTCACCACAGCCGGGCCAGCGTTTGTTATTGTTTGATGTCCTAATGATTGCCATTTTCTGCAGAGCAAGACAGAATCTTAGTGTTGCTTTAATTTGCATTTCTCTAAGGGCCAGGATGTTGAACCATTTCTCATATATTTGTTGGCCATTTGCACTTCTTCTGTGAAGTGTCTTTCCACTTCTCTAATTTCTTGACTGAATTTTTAATTTTAGGTTTTTTTTTTTTTTTTACTTTGTTTTATTTTGTTTTGCTTTGCTTTAGTTCTTTTTGTATTCTAGATATTAGTCCTCTGGCTGAGGAGTAGCTGACTAAAACTTTTTTGCATTCTATATGTTGTATCTTCACTCTGCTAATTGATTTTTTTTCTGTACGGAAGCTTTTCAGTCTGCTATAATACTATTTGTTGATTCTGTTAGTTCTTGTGCAATTAACGTACTATTTAGAAAATCCTCTCCTACACGTATGTCTTCAAGTATTTTATCTATTATATCTTCTAGTAGGTTTAATCTTTTCGTTCGAATGATTAGATCTTTGATACATTTTTATTTTAATGTAATATATGGTGAGAGATATGGGTGCCGTTTCGATCTTGTACAGATAACCACTTTGCTCAGCACCGCTGCTGAATGGGCTGTCTTTCCTCCAACGTGTACTTGTGACACTGTTGTGAAAGATGAAACAGCTGATGTGTCTGGAGAAGATTTGCATCCTCTATTCTGTTCCACTCATCCACATATCTGCTTTTGTTCCAGCACCACGCCATGCTTTTTACCACTACTGCTTTAGGTAGTAGATGGAAAAACCTCAAGCATTTTTTAAATTTTCTGAAACTTTCTTTAGAGATATTTGATTAAATCATATCATTTTTATAAATACCATGATAGTTTATATCTCTGAAAATGAAATATTAGAAAAGATGTATATAAAGAGAGAGAGATACACAAAAAATATATACACAATTCAGGAAAAGAAAAACTTGTATAAACATTTTAATGCTGAATTTATTGTGATATGATAAGATTAATATATGAGTTACCTGTGGCCCCTACAATTACAAGAGGTGCTCAGAGGAGTGGCTGTTAACATCCAGACATTTATTAGTACCACAGACTGCTGCCTGGGTGACCTTGGTCCCTGAGATTGCTGCACATGCATTTTCAAATTCTCTCTAAGAGCCGGCAGTGCAGTGTGTAGTAAATTTTCTGTGATATACAACATCCTCTAGGGATATATCCTAAGGAGGTTCCTTCAGTGATACAATTCTCTAAGAAGATACTACATTTATTCATTTGACTTTATTTGCTTTTCTAAGCTAGAAATCAGAAAGTTTTGTTATTAAGAGTATCTGTATAGCTAGAAGTATTTAAAAATACTTTGCTGGCTTTTTTATACTGGATGTAAAATCAACCATATACTTATATAAAAATGTGGGAACCAATATACATTTCTCCGATCAACTTACATTCATGAATTACAAGTAATACTATAGTGGGTCTGAAACACATGTCTAGGCTCATTTCACTTACAAAATTTCATTTGGACAAGTAGTCTAAATCAATCTTGCTCTAAACTGAGCATTTCAAAATACTATTACTTCATAGTTACTTTCTCATGTTAAAGATGGAGTTTACCAAGTGGTCCCTCTACAATGTTTGGTAAAATGTAAGGTTCTCACCTTAAGTTTTAACATTAGCAGCAGCTAATTTCTCTCTTTTGAACTTGACTGTTCAAATTGTTATGTCTGTCTTTTTGCTTTCTCTCTGCTAAGATCAACATTCCATAAACAATGATGAAATAATTGTTATTTTAAATTAATCTCCTCTCAGGAAATGTATTTCCTTCCAATAGTAAATGCTTCAAAAGGATACTAACATTAAACAAGGCTATGAATAAATATCCCTCTAAAGTATACCCTAATTTTTCTATGTATCATACAAAAGTTCTCCCGAGTGTTCCCTCACTGACATATCTAAATAAAATTTTTTTTGTTTACTCATGCATATAAAATATTATGTCAATTAAAATATGACAGAATTGTGTGTATATTACCTCTAGTAGTGGATTATATGACCAAGCATTCAAACATTTATCGAATTTTTAATGAATAAATCTCAGATATCATAATATTAAATACTGCAATAACTGCATGTAGGCAGTATGTAGACATTAAGAGTATTAGGTATTATTTATTAACTAAACACACATATCCCTACTCAAGTAGGAAACATAGTCTTAATATATGAAAGTCAACTCCTGGTTCTCACAACTACCCAAAACGATGTTCTCTAGTACTGTGTTTAATTTCTTGCTTTTCTACTTTTCCTACATATGAACTTTGCACCATAACTGTTCTTTCACTTAAACAAAAGGTATTCTGTTCTGAAAAAAATCTTGACAGTTCATGTGTCTATCAAACCATATTTACTTAATAATATATAATGCTTTTTATTTTTCGGTTAATATCTAAAAAACCAACTAACTTTTTTTCTGCTTCAAACCTTCAAAACTATCATGCATACGAACAGCCAAATGTGGTTATAAGTAATGTGTCAGTCTCAAAGCCCAAATCAAGGGCTAGCCAAAAAAATATTCACAGCATTTGTCATTCTGGTGCCATCTTGTCTGTGTTTTTCAGCAAAGATTTAAGTATTAACTATCAAATATCCCACCTGCATTTGGAAGTGAGGTACAAGGCCACTAGAGACTTATAATCGTCTCCTTTAGTGACAGGATTTCCTATTAAAGTGATTTGGCCAAGAAAAGATCTGAAAAACTTGTTTACTATCTAAATACTCTAACCAGCAATAATTATGTATGTGAAACATCTGTGCTCAATGTGAGTTTTATAGGCATGGACTTTCAGCTTTCGTAAATGGTATTTACAGGTATGGCCTCAATTCAAATACACATGTGCAAATTATTACTCTTGTCTAAAATTGACATGCGCTGGGATTCCTATTTGATTACTTTCGGAGACTTACATGGACCTACAGATATATTGATTTACAAGAAGTGCAAACAGCACTAAAATTAACACTAGGTAAATAGAATCAGGCTTGCTATTAATTGATTATTGAATCATGTATTATTTCTTTGTGACTCAGTTTCCCTATATATAAGATGTTAGAAAAAACTAAATTTATAACAATGTGTCTAGAATTATATATTTCATATACAACTGAGGGAAGAATAACAATGCTATATTAATATGAACTATTAATTGTAATAATCCTAGAAACATTAAGATTTAAAGATTGTTTCAAAATTTTATAAATCTTTAGTTTTTCTTTTACATGCATTTCTAAATGTAAATGCCTTGTGAATTTAGCAAGTCATTCACAAATATCTGAGAAAAATATATGTGATTTTCATCCATCTATGCTAGAATCTTCTAAGTATTTTTGAAAGAATTAAAACCTAACAATTCCTCCCAAAGGTATTCTGGGTTAAGCAGCAGCAGAGCTATATGTAGGAACATGGTGAAATTGGAAACTAATTGTATTCATATTCTTATTTGCATAGTTTTGCTCCAGCTAAGTGTCACTCAGGAACTTCTGAGTATAAAAGAATCAGCAAACCTCTTGGCAACTGTGTTTGACAGTCTACCCTTTGCTCTCAACAGCATAATCCAAATGAAGGTTGGCAATCTATGACCCACAGGCTAGATTTGAATTACAACTCTATTTCAAAGCCTAAGCCACTTACTTATGTGTTGTCCATGGTTGCTCTTGAGCTACAATAGACTTGAGTGCCCAAAATAATTCTGACCTTGCACAAATTAAGTTTTTGATTCTTGACCTAAATCATCATTGTCTTCTTTTATAAAGCCTGGGAAGGAGTCTATGTCATAATGGGGACAATAGGAATTTAATGTCAGAAGTCATTCTTCATGTTCCAAACCCCAACTTTCCCATGTATAAAAGGAGGAAAGATCTGTCACACCCTCATCATAATTATGAAGGGACTTTAGAATCTGGGAAGTTGAGTGGTGCATATTGGAAAAGGGATACTTAGATATTTAGAACTCACATTGCCCTTCCACATCCATAAATTGCACATATCTATGAGTTAGAGCATAACAGTTTTTTGTTTAACACAGAGTGCTACTACATGGGAATCGTGAAATACATCACATGGAAAAGAAAATGGTGGGGTAGAAATACCCAAGTGCATTAGTGATACCATCTATGCAAATGTAAAACTTTAAAATCACCAGTCACATAATGTCATTTCTCTCTGCTAAAGACTACACAGTCCTGTATTCCACCTAAGGTGAGCTCCTAATCACGACCACATGGCCACACACACTGTCTGTCACACCCTCACCTGCTTTCTCATCTTGTGCTGTTACGTCATCACACCCGTACACTCAGACCTTCCCCCATGAAGTCTTTAATTCACTCAGAGTGCTAGAACTTTAAGGCTTTCAGGTCTTCTTCACCTAACTTAGGTCTATAATCACTTTTTATCAATGCCTTTTTTAATTATAGTAAAATGAAAACCTGTATTTCCTAAAACAGTGTCCAAAACATCACTTCTTTCATTTTATCTATTTATATTACTTATTACATTATAGTATGATATATATTTAAATGATCATGTTGCAGCATACACAGTTTTATGTGTTGTCTGTCTAATGCTCTTTTCAAGCTTTGCAAGGGTGTGTGCTTTGCTATGTTGTTGCTAATGTATCCTGAACATCTAAAAGAGTGCCCAGAACAGAGTTCTCGAGAAGTATTTTATGAATGAAAGAATAAATGAAGTAAAGCCTTAACGTACCAAAATTTTAAAGAAAATACAATAAACCACTGACAGAATTAAGCAAGACAAGGTAGCAGAGGAAAGAGCAATTCAGCAAAGAGGATTTCTGAAAAAGAAACAAAAAATCTTGGATTCAAAAGCTCAACAGATTAAAAGACTCAGTGAAAATCTCACTCGTAGACTGGACCAAGTAGAAAACAGAACCGCAGGAAATGTGGGTGATGAGATTTTCATACTGAGACTATAATAAGAAATTATGAATTCACTTTCAAGATCTCTTTGTAATGATTTTTTAAAAACAAATTGGTGAACTATCAGTAAAAAGAAATCAATAAAATTGCTGCTAAGATACATAGCAAAAACATAAAAAAATTGTTCAAAGAAATAATAGCAAAAAACCTCCCAAATCGTGGGAAGAAATGTACAATTCCAGCTATAATACACAGTAGAACTCCGAGGTATGATCACAAAAATACTTTTTCATATCATATTATACTTAAAATGCTAATAATAAATATAGAACGACAACAAAAAAGAATATTGAAAGCTGCAAACAAGACACACCACTTACAATGGCAAATAGTACAACTGTAAAATTCTCACCAGAAACTCCAAAGGCCGGGAAGGAAGAGAATGATGTGTTTCAGGCAGTGAAAGAAAACACCTACCAACATACATTACTATATTTTCCTGAGCTGCCTTTCAGAAATGCAGAAGAAATTAACACAGATACAGGAATTCATGAGCACTAAGCCAGCATGGTGGAAGATACTTAAAAGAATCCTATGAATAAAAAAAATATTTAGGGCTGGGGATATAGCTCAGTGGAATAAGCGCTTGCCTAGCAAGCGCAGGGTCCTGAGTTCGATCCCCAGTACCGCAAAAAAAAAAAAAAAAGAACATCAAAAAAATATTTAAAGAGAAAGATAAAAACAACTACGAGATCATGGGAAGGAATACCAACAAAATCATAAGACATAGCTTTTAATAATAATTAGTACATTGTACATAGCTTTTAATAATAATTCTGAATGTAAATGGTATTAATTATCTAGTTAAAAGGCACAGACCGGTTGATAGATTAAAAATAAGACCAAACTCTGTTTCCTTCATGAAACCTACCTTACAAGAAAGAAATATACAGACTAAAAGTGAAAAAATGGAAAATTATCTTCCAACATTGTGGATGGAATCTACATTCTTATCTGCCAAACATTTGAGCCAAATTTGTTTAGAAGAAACCAAGAAGGTGACCAAGAAGACACAATGATTGCAAATATATATTGCAGAATGTAGGTGCACTCGATTTCATAAGACAAGCAACACTCCACGAAAAGGGACAGGCAGGTACCAGTACAATACTAGTGGATGTCCTTCATAGCCCACTCCCACTAACAAATAGGTCATTAAATGAAAACAAAAATCAACAAAAGTGAAGTATATTCAACTCTAGTATAATTGAAATGGTTTTAACAGACATCTACCAAAGGCTCCCATCCCAAATATGCAGAATATATACTCATCGAAGAGCTCACGGAAAATTCTCCAAAACAGATCATAATTTAAATAATAAAGCAAGTCTTAGCAAATATGAAACAAAATCTAAAATGAGTGCTCACCTCTCTTCAGAACATAAAAGAATGAAAGTAGAAATCATATTAGTAAAAAATACAGAAACTATACAACCACATGTAATTTGAAGAATATACTTGTGGGTGATCAAAAGGTCACTGTAGAAATTTTAAAAGGGAAAATTTTGAAATTCAAAAAGCAAAATGAAAGTACAAAGTCAACATACTGAAATCTTTGGGAGACAGTGAAGACAATTGTGTGATGAGTGTGTAGCTATGAGCACCTACATTACACGACTAATGATTCATTTGAGCCTTAAAAAGCAAGAACAAGCTGAACTCAAAACCAATAAAAGAAAAAAAATAATAAAGATCAAGGCCAAAATTAATGAAACACAGAACAACACTACGTATTGATGAAATAAAGAGTTGCATCTGTGGAAAGATAAACAAAGTTAATAAGACTTCAGCAAAACTAATCAAATGAAACAGAAGATCCAAACAAATAAAAGTAGACAAGGAAAAGGGCATATTACAATAGGTAACACTGAGATTCAGAGGATCTTTAGGTATTACTTTGGAAACTTATCCTCCAATAAATTAAGGGCTATAAAAGAAATGCATGAATTTTGAGAAATACTTCTGTAAATTGAATAGATTAAAAAACTAAATAGATCATCAGCAGTGAGAGAGACTGAAGCAGTAATACAGTCTCCCAACAAAGAAAAACCAAGAACTTCACATACGCACTGCTGAATCTTACCAGTCTATTAAAGAAAAATTAAAACAAATGCTCCTGAAAATATTCCTTGAAATAGAAAAGGAAGGAAGACTTCTAGACTTGCTATACGAGACAAGTGCTACCCTGATACCAAATCTGATTAAAAAAAAACATACTACCAAAATGGAAACTATAGATCCGTATCTTCCATGAATATTGATACAAATCCTCTAAGTAAAATACATGAAAATCAAATTAAACAACACATTAGAAAGATATATGCATGATCATGTTGGTTTCATCCATCCATCCCTAGAAAGGAGCGAACATAAAAGTCACTGCCATAATGTTCAGACATCTATTTAATTCATCCTGGTAAAAGAGAAGTGCATGTTTGTTTATGACTTTTTGTAAATATAAATTCAGTGATCTATGGCTTTAAGCCTTTTCTATGTGTCTGTGAAAATGTTTGTTAACTCAGCCAATAGTTATTTACTGAAAAATGGAGCATGTAATTATTCTTCATGTGCAAGAACTGTTTCTCCTCAAAACTTTAGTCAACGAGGTTGTTTTAGATTATTTCTAAAAACTGAAATCCAATAATTAAACAGAAGGGAGTATTCTAAAAAATAAAAATAAAAAACAAAAACAGCACATGAATCATACCACATGATAAACTCAGTAGATGCAGAAAGAACCTTTTACAAAATTCAACGTCCTTCATGATAAAGGGCCTGAAGAAATTAGGTATAGAAAGATTCACCACAATAAAATAGAGACAATAAATGGTAAACCTACAGCCAACTTCAGACTGAATCAGGCAAAACTGAAATCATTTTTTTCTAAAATGAGGAATGATTTAAAAGTTTTTACTGTCATCACTCTTACTCGATATAGAACTTGAAACGTTAGCCAGAAATATCAGGCAAATGAAAGAAGTAAAAGGGAAGCAAACAGGAAAAGGAGTCAAATTGTCCCTGTTTGTAGATGATATTATTCTATATTCACTGATAAGGAATTGGTAAATAGACTCAACCAAGGAATAGGATACAAAACAACACACAATAGTCAGTAATGTTTCTCTACTTTAATAAAGTATTCACCAAGAAAAAAACAGAAAAATATTTCCAATCACAATACTGCAAAAATAAACAAGTAAAAGACTGAGGCATAAATCTAACCAAGGAGGTTGAAGAATTCTCACAGAAATTTATTAAAACCCTAAAGAAAGAAAGCAAAGAGGAAACTAGAAGACAAAAACATCTTACATCCATGGATCAGGGAAATGAATATTGCTAATGTTGGTCATTGTCTTGGTTATTTTTTGTTGTTGTTGCTCAGACAAAATATCCAACACCCAAAATGAAAGAAGGAAAGGTTTATTTAGCTAACAGTTTGTGGGGGTTTTAGTCCTTATTTGGCTGGTTCTGAGGCAGAGTGGAACATGGCAAAGGGTGAATGTTCATGGTAGCAGAGCACAGCAAAAACAACCAGCACAAAAGGGAGGGATGGCTGCAAGCAGCCTCTTTCCTTCCCTTACATTGTAAACAGCCTACCCGCACCCAGGGGGCATGTAGCTCTCACACAATCTCCATGCCCTGCTCTTCCACAGGTTCAAGATAAATATAAATAAGCACCCCAGCTCCCTTCTGAGTCACATAGTTAACCTTTTAAACTTCCCAAATTAACACAATAAGCAACATCCCAGAGGGGTGTCCTTTTTACCCCAAGGTTTATAATTGCTGAGTTACTTAGCCAAACCTCTAGACTCCCCAAGTTGACACAACGTATCAGCCATAACACTCCACCCCTTGTCAACCTGGTAATCATATACATTTTCTTAAACCAGTTTTTAGATACAAAGCCATTATATTACATTAGAACCATAACATTTTGCCCCCATACAAATGAAAATTAAACATTTCCAACATTTAAAGGCACAAAATAAACATTACCATTCCAAAAGGCACCAACAGGGTAATATAGAGCAATGGGACCAAAGCAAGTTTAAAATCCAGCAGGGCTAACATTGTGTCCTATAATTTCACATCCAGCATCTGAAGCAATTTGTGGCACATTGTGAGCTCTAAAGAGCTTGCAAGAGTCCACCCCTGTGGCACTTCTGGTGGTTACAGCTCCCACGGCTTTTATCTTAGGCTTGCTTTGATCCCTCTTTGCAGTTTTTTTTAGATGATCCACGGTTTTGCCTTTTTCAAACTTCTGAGGTCTCTAGGGCACCTTTTGCTTCACACTCACAGTCTCACATATTGCCCTCTCTGGGGCACACTGCCTGGCCTCCCAGGCCTTCTGAAATCTGTGTGGAAGCCTCTTTAACCTCAGAACTCTTGTATTTTTTTTTGCACTTAGAGCCAGGGCCACGTGGATGATGCCAAGGTCTGCTGCCACCTGGAGCAGTAGCCAGACTTTCTCTTGGCCATAGGGATTGAGTGCCTGGATTTCTGGGCACACTGAATCTAATTCTGAGGAGCAAATTCTCTATGCCACCTCCATTCTGGAACCTGGTGAGGCCCCCGCCACCAGTTTGGAACATAGCACTCTTTGGCTTCCTTCTCAAAGCAAGGTCTCCCACCTTTACAGTTTTGAGGTTGCAAAGGTTGGAGACTTGCTTCTTGTGATGCCCTCAGGCCACCTTTTTTATTTTCTTGGATTGTTTTTTAGCAACAGAGATTTCTTTAGTCTTATATTTGCAGTTCAGAGCTGTACTGGAGCTTTCTTTTTGGCCATATTTACATTTTAAAGCATCCTGCTGGGATCTTTGCTCTTGATTTTCGACATAGATTTGGCTAAAAGCCCCCAATAATAGCCATTCCACTGCCCCAACATTCGACTGTCTTGAAATTTTTTTGCCAGATTAATCAGTTTGCTGCTGCCCTTAATCTCAGTTTTAGGCAAAGTCTCTGGACACAAGCAAAATGCAGACAATCTTTCTTCCATGCCATAACATACATCATCTGGAGTCCAACAACCAATGCAGTCCTTTTTAACAGAAACCTCCTGAATCTGGTCTTTACCGGCAGGATTTCCATCAGCATTCTGGTCTTCCGAGCTCTGACCAGACATCTCTAAACCTTTTCAAACTCTTCCCACAAGCCATTTTCAAAGGCTCTTGAACCACATGGTCAGGTATAGTCACAGCATTGACTCCACTCCTAGTACCAAATTCTGTCTTGGCTATTTTTTTGTTGTTGTTGCTGAGACAAAACACCCAACACCCAAAACGAAGGAAGGAAAGGTTTATTTAGCTTACAGATTGTGGAGGTTTTAGTCCTTACTTGGCTGGTTCTGAGGAAGAGTGGCACATGGCACAGGGCGAATTGTCATGGTAGCAGAGCACAGCAAAAACAACCAGCACAAAAGGGAAGAATGGCAGCAAGCAGCCTCTTTCCTTCCCTTACATTGTAAACAGTCTACTCTCACCCAGGGGGCATGTAGCTCTCCCACAATCTCCATGCCCTCCTCTTCCACAGGTTCAAGATAAATATAAATAAGCACCCCAGCTCCCTTCTGAGTCACATAGTTAACCTTTTAAACTTCCCAAATTAACACAATAAACAACATCCCAAAAGAGTAAGGGCATGTCCTTTTTACCCCAAGATTTATAATTGCTGAGTTACTTAGCCAAACCTCTAGACTCCTCAAGTTGACACAATGCATCAACCATAACAGTCACATAAATGAAAATGATCTATAGATTCAAGGCAATCCCATTATATCAGTGAGATTCTTCACAGAAATAAAAATCATAGTCCAAAAATGAATATGGAAGCCCTACAGACCCAAAATTGCAAAGCAATCCTGAACAGAAAGAGTAACATTGGACATATCACAATATCCAATTTCAAACTGAACATAATAAAAAACAACAGAGTGCTGGAATAAAAGCAGCAACCAATGGATGAGCATAAAGGCCCATAAATTCACACAGGTAGAACCATCTGATTCTTGAAAGAAAATGCTAAAAATACTGGAAAAAAGAAACAACCTCCTTAACAAATGGTATTGCAAAAACTGGATACCCACATATATAAGATTGAAACTATATCTCTATCTCTCACCCTCTTCAACAATCAATTTTAAGTGGATCGAAAATCAAGGTATAAGACCAGAAATTTTGTAGCTGCTCAGAGAAACATAGAGTAAAAATGTGGAGATATTGGCAAAAGCAATAGGACCCCCATAGGACTCCAACAGCACAGGAAATAACAACAAGAATCAACAAATGGCTCTGTTCTAGATTTTCAAAATTTTTATACAGCGATGAAAATAGTTGTATGAAGGCACAGTTTACAGAATGAAGAATTCTTTGCCAGCTCTTCTTCTGAGGATTAGTGTCCCAAATGTGTAAAGAACGGAAGAGTCTTAAAACACAAAAGAGCTAGCCGTCTAGTCATTAAGTAGCAGACACTTCTTAAGTGAAGAATTTCAATCACCCAACAATAATGTGAAAGATGTTAAATATCATTAGCCATCAGGGAAATTCAAGTCCCATCTCACCACAGTCAAACTTGTTGTCATCCAGAATACAAAAAGGAATATATAATAGTGAGGATGCAGGGAAAAAGCATCTTTTATCTATTGGTGGTAGAAATATAAATTGTTTCACAACTATGGAAATCAGTATGGTGGTTCTTCAAGAGAGTCAAAATAGAAAACCAGGTGGTCATGCTATAACACTAGTCAGTTTACACCCAAAACAATGAATGAGAGTATATCATACAGAATCCTGTATGTCAGTGTTTATCGTGAAGCAATTCACAACAGCCACATTATGGAGTCAGCATAAGTGACTGTTAAAAGAAGAACAGATAAAGAAAATATGGTAAAATATGGTATATAAATGAGGAAGTTCTATTCATACATTAGAAAGAAAAAAGTTACATTACTTGCAAGCAATGATGGAACTGGACGTTATCATGCTTAGAAAATTAAGTCAGTCTTGAGAAAAAAAGACAGAAGACACGTTTTCTCTTATAGGTAGAATCTAAAAATAAATTTAAAGGATGACATAAAAGTAGAAAGGACATTAATACAAGATGAAGGTTGTTGAGGGGTATGAGACAATAAGAATGGATAATAGTACAGATATATATAACCAAATTATGTTACATCCCAAAATTAAAATGTCCCAAATAAATCTAACATTTTATTTAATTAATGTGTACTAATAAAAATGGACTTATAAAGGGAAACCTGCATGAGGCTGGAACTCTCTATACTATCTTCTCACTCTTCATGTAAACATAACTTTATTATAAAATTAAAAGTTTGGTTTAAAACAACACTGGGAAGTAGAACAAACAAGAATATAGTGGATTTCAGAATTCCCCACTCAAATGTAAAAGTAGGAACGTGAATAACTGGTTATTAAGAAAGAAAAGACAGAATCCAAAGACCAAATGAATAAAACAAAGCTCTTGAGAAAAGGCCCATGGAAATGATTTTCTTTCTGCTTCCCAGACTAAAATGATGCAGCAGCTATAGTTAATTTTATGCTAAAAGTTGAACAGGAAGAAAGGTTAACATCTGTGCTGCACTGGAGAATTTGTCAAATCAAACTAAAACACTGAATTTCCTACTCATGTCTTACCTAGATATGATGAAGAGGTTCTCAGTGCTTTCTAGTGAGAGCTGAGCTGCTGTGAAAAAATGAGCTTCCATGTGGGGGAAGGTGGGACAGGAAGACCACATTACAGGAAAGGTCATGAACAAGGGCGCAACTCTGGGGCAGAAATTCTAAACATTTTGGCAACTGGTGAAGAAAATTCACTTTTTCTATACAACTCATTTTTCTTGTTTTTCTTTCCAAATAGCAACTGGCCTTTGTGCATATATGGAAATGTCCTATATCCATTTCCATATTGATAAGACAGAAGCAAAGTGTATGAAATGCAAAAATACTTACATGGGCCCAGTACAGTAAATTAAGTTCAAAAGTAGATATAGCAAACTCTAAACTCAAGAAAAACGGCAGGAGAGCATGAGAGCATCCTAATGATAGCAGGATGAATTCATTAAGAAGACTAAAATTCTAAGTTTCATGTGCCCCAAATCTAAGTTTAAAATGCACCTGAAAACACTACAAAACTAAGGAATGAGACGAATTCACAATTACAGTTGGAAGCATAGCCTTCACTGTTTCAGAAAGATGAAAGAACTAGGAAAGGTGAAATGATTGAGCACTATTAATCTACCTGACATAAATCTAACTTAGAATGTTACAGCCAACTGAAGACTATGTGTTATGGTTGATACGTTGTGTCAACTTGGGGAGTCCAGAGGTTTGGCTGAGTGACTCAGCAGGAAGCCAGGGTGCTTCCTTTGTACACATCCTGAGCCTGTAGAATTGGAGGGCATGGAGATTGTGTGAGAGCTACACACCCCCTGGATGGGGGTAGGCTGTTTACAATGTAAGGGAGGTAGAAAGAGGCTGGTTGCCGCCATTCCTCCCTTCTGCTCTGATTGATTTTGCTGTGCTCTACTGCCATGAACATTTGCCCTCTGCTATGTGCCACTCTACCTCAGAACCAGCCAAGTATGTACTGAAACCTCCACAAACTGTAAGCTAAATAAACTTTTCCTTCCTTCATTTTGGGCACTGGGCATTTTGTCTCAGCAACAAGAGAAAAGTAACCAAGACACTATGAATTCTTTTCAAGAATGTTTCCATAAAGCTTTCACTAGGATAGATCTCAAACTGGACATGCAACAAATCTCAATATCAAAATATCAAAATAAAAGCAAATATGTCACTTGAAAACAGAATTAAACTGAAAATTAATAGGGATGATGTCAATATTAGAAAATAAGGGGCTGGGGATATAGCTCAGTGGAATAAGCACTTGCCTAGCAAGTGCAAGGTTTTGAGTTCAATCCCAGGTATTGCCAAAAAAATAAAAATTTGAAAATATGGAAAGAAGGAAGGAAATGAGGGATAATTGCAAGACAGAAGAAATCATAATGCATATTAAAAAATATTTCAAAACGGATGAGAAACTACTATGAAAATATATTATTGAGCTAAAGTATTATGTAGGTATAAGTACTCACATTTAAATACCCATTTATTTTCTTCCATCATAATTTGGACTTCTGGGAGGAAAAGAAGGAAAGAAAAATAGGTAATAAGAGAGACCATTATCTGAAGAAAGAGAGGATCTTTCCTGTCAGTAAAATTGAGAATTTCTCGGAGTTGAGTGTGTATATTGTGTGTTTATGTTTGTGTGTGCGACATGCACAAGCATGTTTGTCCTGTCTCTTTTTTCATTATGACAAAATAGGTTGTGATAAAAAATGATATCTTCCTTAGTATTGTAAAAAATCCTTCAAAAAATATATAGCAAGAATTAAAATAATGCATACTTTGGATTTTAATCATATACTACAACTAAAAATATTAACATTATTTCACATTTGTCAAACAATACAGTAAAATTATCATCACAGCCTATACTATAGAGTGAGATCCTGTTTTAAAAAGCAAATATATATCTATATGTATATGTAAAGTAAAATATGAGATTTCACATTTAGTCTTATTGAATAAGTCATATTGAAATTTCCTTCTTTGCCTAAAACATTGTTTTTGATATATAATATCTTCATATATACAGTTCTAATATATTTGCATTTTTACTCTTACATACCATGCATTAGAAGGCACACAAATTAGTATTAGTCCTAATGCTAAATTAGTCCTGTGTTGATTTTATTAAAACTCCAGAAAATCCTACATACTTTTTCTATTAAAGATCATGTTTTAAGAGAAATTTTATTTATACCATCTAGTACATATATATTTGTTTATATAAAGAATATTTGTGGTTGTATATTATGTGACTATTTAATAATACTCACTTAAATATTCCAAAGATATTCTGTAGTTCTTTAACTATTGTTCTTTGGAATTTACAAAAACTCTTAAACCTACTTCTGACCTCAGTTACTCTCACCAGACTTTATTTGTACTCTGATACAAAGGGATACTTGAAAACTATGACAAATATTGAAATTATATAAAAAATTTATAGTAAAAGACACACTGCCATTAATCCTCAACTCCCCCCCCCACAGAAATGAAAAAGATTATTAATGATTAGACCAAATAGTGACCAAATTCTAGACACACACACCTTACCTGGGTCAAATCATGAATAGAAAACTCAAACATGTGGATAACAAATGATGAACTTGAATCACTAAAAATGTTTTCATATCACAGCTCTCCATCCAAACGACTGTATTTCCTAGTTCCAGAAAATCTAAAGAAAAATCAATATTAATTTCAAGTTATTCCAAAAAAGTGAAGAGAAGGGAATCCTTGCAAACATATTCAATGAGGTGAACACTATCTGAACATAAAAGTCAGAAAGGACAAAGAAAAATGAAATGAAATGAAGTGAAGGGAAATGAAATGAAATAAAGGAAAAAAGGGAAACGAACAAACAAAAACTAGAAATTGAATATAGATAAATATCCCCCTAAAATTAGCCAATCAAGTCCAGTAGCACGTTAATACAATTATCCACCACATTCAAATGAGATCCATCCCAGAGTACAAGGATGTCTCATTATACCCAAATCAATAGGCACGATGAACACATCAAGAGAAACAGTGACAAAAAGTATATGATTATCTCAACAAATGAAGAAGTTCATGATAAAATTCAGCATCCTTTAATGATAAAGGTAGTGAGAAAGTTGAGCATGGAAGGGACATAATTTAATACACTAATGACTGGTTATAATCAGCCAACGGTCAACATCATACGAAGTGAAGAAAAGTTGAAAGTTTTCTAAGATCTAAAACAAGACGAGATTGTCTAGTGTCACCACTTTCATTCAGCAAATCACTGGAAAGCAAGGTTAGGCCATCCATAGCAACAGACAAAATTAAAAAAAGAGAACCCAAATTGCGACAAAAGTCAAACTGTCATCATTGCAAATGATATAATCGTATATGTAGGAAACTACAGACCCCACGATCTGCATTCTTTTTAATTAGGCCAGGAAGGTGGTGATTCATATTCTGTTGGCTGACTTCATACTTCCAGGAGACACATCGTTGACCACAGACAAATAATCTTTCTATAAGATCACAAATATGAGAAGTCCAAAGGTTCTCTATAAACTATGTTTTGACCTCATATATTTTAATACCTTTGTAATATGATGAAATGATCATTTTTTCCATCTCTGGGGACTCCTTAATTTATTTCAAAGACTAAAGCAGCAATTATCTTTTTAAAACTTTAGATAATGAAAACCTAATTATCATATACTGGTATTATTTAACTCTGCTGAGAAATTATATTTCAACTGAAAACGCCACCTGAGTTACAAATATGCTGAAATACTGTAAGAAATTTGGACACTTCTGTTAACTTTATTATATTCCCATTTAACGTTTAAGTTTTTTCAAAATTCTAAAATAATTAAAACCACGCAAAAGAAATGACAATTTGCTTTCAAGAACTTAATGAACTATGTTTTTTTTTCTGTTTAATATCTAAATCAGTCCAGTTAATTTTATCTCTAGAACTTTTTATTATAGTGTGAGGTTTGCTTACCTAAGAGATCTTCTCTCTGCTTTTTATGAAACATCTTCTGTTTTCTCATTCAGGGTTCTTAAAATGCAATTTTCTCTAAATTAAACCTAAAATATATTTTCAAGGAACCTATAAAAATCATTATGGTCCATTTCATTAGTAAATAGGTTGAAATTGTTGAATGTGAAATCAAGCTAGAAAGGAGAATCTCTGCAGTGAATTAGGATACTGGTTGAGTTTGGGCAAAGGGCAGGTGTGAGGTTTGTACTGACCAAAAGCAGTAAGCACTGCCACTATTTCTCTCCTATTTTCTCAAGTTCAGTGGCCAAGGGCATCATCACCAGCACATAAAGAATTTCTGAGGAGCAAGAAGGAAGCAAATGAGCAACGTTTGTTATTGCTTTTTGCTTGCTGTGGCTGGCTATCCTTTGTCCACCCAGGCACAAACCTCCTCTCCCCAACCTCAGTGAGACACGCCCAGCCATTATCAGTGACTTTAACACACATCTAATCAAGGTCAGAGATTTTCCACTTAAGGAGCTATAAATTCTACAGGACCATCAAGCGAGCATGTTTCCTTTTTGGCAGAGAACAAGAAAATGTTTATTACTAAAGACTGTAGAGAATTAATAGAAAACTATAATTTCTTTTTCTTAGAAATCAGCTTGCAATTAAAACATTATAACTTAACATGATTAATTGGTTCTTTTAATGGCTAATAACATAAGTTAATTTGCTAATTAAAAAGTTAACATCACTAATTGGTAAACACCAGTTTTTGGACTCAATCAGCTTGAAATTATTTTCACACTTCATCACTTACTAGCTCCTGTGTGTAAAAAGTAACTTCATTTAAGTGACTTCTTCCACATAACTTCATCAAAGAATGGGACAGTGATAGGTCCTTCTCCAAGGTTATTCTGAAGGTGAGATGAAACAGTACTAATAAACAGCACTGGTGCCATCTCTGTGACACAGTAATCTTTTAATGCATGTCAACTCATTATTTTTCACCATGTTATCTGTTCACTGTTTCACTTAATTAACAAAGGGCATCTTGATATTGCATTGTAATACATTACATACTTATTTCCTTGCTAGGTTTATTATTTTATATGTAACAGTAGTCAACATCAACTAACTGCAAGTTTTATGATTGCCAGTAGGAAACCAAGAAAGACATATTTCCCAATTATTAATACAGTACTAAAATAGATGACAAAATAAGAGTTGAACATGATCATAAAGATTCTTAATAAACAGTACAAGTTTCCTGGGTCAAAGGGATTATAACAGTAGTTAGCGGGATCCTGTGCCTTCCCAGAACAGGAAGCCGGCTACAGGCTGCAGCCCAGTGACACCCTCACAAATCTGCAGACTCCTTTCTCCCCTCTGAGTACGTTTTTACAGCTGTGAAATCCAGAGAACCATCCAGTCAAATCCAGCAGCTAAGGCTGCATGAGCCCCTCAAGTTCAGCAGGTTTCCTCTAGCTGCCTTGGCTTGCAAAATCCTACTCCTCTCTGCTACCCTCACCCAACTTGGCAGTCACCACCTCCAGGCTGCTTGGTCAAATCCCAGATAGAATCACTGGCCCTGGGATCTTGAGTGTGCTCTGGAGCTCTGTGTACCTGGGTTTCCCATCTCTTGGCATAATAATAGCATCATCATGTTTTAAATTGACATGATAATAACTGTACAAACAATGCATACGATTAGAGAATCAAATGAGTCACTCCATAAGGCATTTAGGGAACTGCCTGGAGCATGGTAAGTGAACAGTAAAGATATATTGTATTTCTTATTATTATAGTATATTATTAGTAGTACTATTATTATTATTATTAATTGTTTACCAAATGGCTTAAGAACAAACAGCAGTTTTAAAGTGAATAGTAGACAAGGACTTGAAGCCCAGTGACCACATAGACCTTGGGCCTCTCAAATTTCTGGGTAAAAATCTCTGTGAGAATTTTGTCTGCTCTTAATGCTAGGGATCTCTGGAGGACTGCCTCACCCTGGAAAGCCATTCACATGCTTGAATCCATGTCTCTAAGCACAATGGGTAAAGACAAGAAGCATTTCACAATGGATCAATCTGGTCTAGTCCCTCCACTGAGGAAAATGAATGTCAGATAGTTGAGAAGTTCCCAACCAAAAAATTTACACCAAGTCAAGACAGAACTTCTATCCCTTGTAGTGCAAAAGCTGACTCACAGCTACTTCTGCTGGCTCAGAGATCAGGCTGTTCAATTTTCAGGAATTGTGTGATCCGTTAAAGATGTCATTTTTACAATTACACTAAAACAATGTGAGGCGGTAAGTGTCTATAATGCAAGTAAGTACTCTAAGAGGCTCAGGCAAGAGGACCACAACCACAAGCCCAGCCTGAGTAATTTAATGACTTGGGAAGACTATGTTTAAAATAAAATAAGGCCTGAGTGTAGCTCAGAAAGTTCAATCCCCAGCAATGTGTTTTAAATATATATATATATATATATATATATATATATATATATATATATATTTGAGGACCTCTGAAGTCAAAAGGCCCAAGATTCTCTTTAAAGCATGCTTGAAACAAAGGAGACTTGAATGAAGCAAGAACATTTAATGCATTTTTTAAAAACAGAAACCAGAAGAGACCCACAAGTGCAAAAGCAATCCTGGGCAACAAAGACAAGTCAGATGGAATCACAATCCCTGACCTGATATTATACTACAAAGCTACTGTAATAAAATCAACCTGGTACTGGCTAAAAAGCAGACCTAAGGATCAATGGAACAGATGGGAAGGTGCAGCCACAACCACAAACATGCTCAGCCAAATAATATTTGACAAAGAGCCCAAACAAGCTCACTGGAAGTAAGACAGCCTCTTTAATAATCAGTGCTGGAAAAATTGGCTTGCCTTTTGCCGAAGACTGAAAACAGACCCAAGTCTATCACTGTGCACCAAACTCAAGTCAAAATGGAACACAGATCTCAATATTAAAACAGAAACACTAAACTTATTGGAAGAGAAGTAGGTAAAATTCTTGAAGACATAGGAGTAGGCAGAGAATTCATGAACAAAAATCAAACTGCAAGGGAAGCACTTCAGAGAATCAGCAACTGGGACCTCATCTTACTGAAGTTTTTGCACATCTAAAGAAATCACCAGTAGAGTAAAAATAAAACTCACAAAATGGGAAAAAATCCTAGCTGGCTGTCCCCTGGACAAAAGTCTTCTATCTAGAACATACAAAGAATTAAAAAACATGAACATCTGCAAATTCAAAGAACCAATCCAGAAATGGGCATCTGAGATGAATACACACTTCTCAGATAAAGAAATACAAAGGGCAAATAAATATATGAGAAAATGTTCTACATCTTTAGTCATTCAAGAAATGCAAATAAAAACAACATTGAGATTTCATCTCACTAGAGTAAAAATGGCTCTCATTAAGAAATCAACCAATAACAAATGCTAGTGAGGCTGTGGAGAAATAGGAACTCTTCTGCACTGCTGGTGGGAATGCAGACTGGTGAAACCACTGTGGAAATCGGTTTGAAGTTTCCTCAGCTAACTAGATCTAGAGGTCCCATTCAACCCAGCTATTCCCCTTCTTGATATTTTCCCAGAAGATCTGAAAATATCATACCACCATGATATATGTGCACCCATGTTTACAGCAGCACAATTTGTAATAGCTAATTTGTGGAAGCAACCTACTGTCCATCCACAGAGAACTGGATAAAAAAACTGTGGCATTTTTATAGAATGGAATATTACTCAGCTATAAAGAAAGACAAACTTGAGGCTTTTATAGGCAAATGGTCACAATTAGAGACCATACTCATAAGTGAAATAAATCAGATGTGCATGTGCAAGCAACGTATTGTATCACTAGTGTAAGAACCTGAAATTGGGAATATAAATTAGGAGGCATGAAAGGAAACTGCTCAAAAGTAAAGAGCAACTGGGATGAGGGGAAGGAGAAAAGGAAGAAAGGGATAGCTATGTATGTATGTATGTTTGCATATGCAGGACGGCTGACATGGTTGCACTATTTACTTATATGGCTTTATTGTAAGGAACAGTTAATGATTAGTTGTTTGATCAATCTTGTATGTCTACATGTGTTTTCCCAAGTATACACTTTGAAGTTATCAATATGTAATACAACAGCCATTGTTAATTCTCTGTCACTTTGTCTGTAATTCAGTTTTGATTTTACTGTTCTTGTGCTACTTTGTGTCCATTTGTTAATATTTTTGTTCTTTTACTTTTAAAAATAAAATAATAAAAAAATGAAATTACACAGAATAACCAAGGGAAATGCTGCAAAAGACACTTTACTGCATTACCTCAGTGTACTGGAATTCTCTAAACAGTACATAATGATTACCTGCTGATTAGAGATTAGTCACCTTATAGCAAAGAAATCTGTTAAGCGCCATGCCTCAATTTCATGGAATTAGGGTAAAATATTTGAAAATGTTGTTGCAGCTTTCAGAGTAAAGGGAAAAAAATTGCTCAGACTGTAACTTTTACATTAAAATTCTAATAGAAAAGGGTATTTCAATTTTTCAGTGTTAAAGATCTATGTGATTTACTTGACATCTGTATGAATAAGAGGACAAATTTTAACTAAAAGCAACATTATCTCAAGATCCTAAGAGGAACCCACCATTTATTATGTTAATTTACACCAGTCGATGAAAGAATTGGATATAATATATATCCTTCTCCAGACAACTATAACAATAGGAAATTTGATCATGCATGTTTGCAGAGAAAACAATATGTTAGGACAGACAGAAGGTAACTGAGAGGTAATTTGATTTAGTGAACTCTAAATGACTTTGGCGACTGCACTTGAAATTTTGAAGAGTGCTCACAGCTAGGATGGAAGAGCCAAAGATCAAACTCCATGCTTCTGACTGCTTGTGGTTTTCTTCCTTATACCATCAAATAATGGATTCAGCCTCTGAGAAATGAAAAATGTTCATTGATGTGAAATTTATTATATTGAATAGTGAATCCCAGAAACTGTAAGCTCATATTAGGCAATTTTGTTTTGCCATTCACTTTTTCTTATGTAGAAAAGATACACCCATTTCTTTTTAGTTCTTTACCAAATGGATTTGAATTTCCTTGAGGCCTGTAAGTTAGCAAAGAAGAAATATACTGAGTATTGATATATATTCCTCTAAAAGCAATTTAAAAGAATGCATCTATTAAAATTAAACTAACGTAAAGCAGAAAAAATACGAGCCATTTAAATATTTGGCCATATAAACAAAGTGTTTCAATTAATTGGAAAAGAGGTTCATGCCTAAAGAAATAATATATGAATTATTATTTTATCATTCAAGATAGTAAATGATCCTGCTTGCCTCCAGGACTAAGTCTAAATTCCTTGTAATGGTTCACAGTTTTCTATTTTTACCATTTCTCAATTGAATTCCTCAAGTAAAGCTGTTTAGCATGTTATTCCAAAAACTATTCTTGTACTTGTCCAGATTTTACCATTTCCTCATGTTTTGTTTTTCCAAAATGTTCCTCGACATCTGGATAAAAATGTGAACAAAATTTAGCGAAAACGAACATTATCTATAGATCATTAAGAAGGACCCACCATTAATGATGTTAATTTGTACAGCTGATGAAAGAATTGGTGGGGTATAATGCCACTCTTTTTCCAGACAACTATGACATGCTGTGCTAAAGTGCTTATCTTGCACAAAGCAGGTTCAGACTCATTTCATGTTTAAAGCCCCTCTGATCTTTTCACCCAATTATATTCTTTCCAATTTTTATTTATGCAATGATTTACTAATGTTGCAGTCACTGGTCTGGAACTAGCTCTACAATAAGGAACGTAGATTGTCTTTGAAAGTTATTTAGTTCTGTTCTCTGTATAGAGTAGACAAGAAATAATCATTTTGTAGGTAAGTGCATTAGTAAAGATTCTCCACAGAAACAGAGCCAGTAGGATTTCAGTGTTAGAAAAATAGATTAGATGGATAGATATTATATTATTGGAATTACCCACATATGAGTGCATGTGCCTTTGCAGGGACAGGCGGATATAAGCCATAACACTCTTCTTCCGACTCTTTGTTTCACATCATCTTTCAGGGAAGTGGACTATAACCTTCTGTTTTGATGAGGGTGACGTACTTCACTCAGGCTGCTGATACAAGTGCTGATCTCTTCTGGAAAGAGCCTCATGGACACACCTAGAAACAGCTTTTTATCAGATATCCAGGCATCTTTTAAACTGATCAAGGTGTCATAAAATTAACCATCGTGGTAAAGATGCTACTGCTAAAAAAAGGCAGTAAAATTAATATCAAGATGGACTCTTGAGCTGGGGATGTAGCTCAGTGGAATAAGCGCCTGCCTAGCAAGCTCAGGGTCCTGAGTTTGATCCCCAGTACCGCCAAAAAAAACCCCAAAAAGATGGACTCTTTGCAGGACCATCTCAGAGAACTGTTCTTGATAACCCAGGAGAATCCTTGGGAACCATACATGTGTATTTTTTCCATGATGCTAAATCTTGCTTACAAGTATATAAAATATGGGCTATGTTTCTTTAGAAAATTGATAGGTTTTTAGTAAATAAACTAATTTTAGTATATCTATTTGTACTGCAAATAATGAAATGTTAGTACGTACTAAGCAATAATCTAGGTACTATTTAAGGAAATCTTTGAAAACTCAAAATAATCTATTTTTCTCCAAAATGTCTTTATCATTATTTATTTTTCAGTTAGTCTATGTTAATTATATTACAAATAGAGAATTGCAGATTAGAAGATCGCAGCCACTGAGCATGGTGGAATAAAACTGGATTCACTGCATTCAGGAAGGCAAGAGAGTTGCCAAGTTCAAGCCCAGCCCAGGGAACTTACTGACTTAGTAATAATTCTGTAGTTTAATTCATTGTACCTCCTAGCCAAACAAGAAGACTGCAGTTCAATCCCCAGTACCGCCAAAAAAAAAAGGAAAAAAAAAAAAAAAAAAACAAGACTGCAGTATAACTGATGATAATGTCTCCAACAGATGCATGTGCATTTACCTCTAAATTATTAATAATTATTTTGTTAGGTTGTTGATTCTTAAAATGGAATAAAGAAAACATAGGTTGACTTATCATTTCATGCATAAGCATATTTTGTAATTTATATGAAAAGGATGTCTTCCCACAAACTCACTTACTTAGAGAACCTACACATTAATAGGCATGAAAACATTTACTAAGAATTGAACTGGCTGCTGTGGGAGTAGCAGTGAATGAGTGACAGCAGAAAATATTCAATGGTATTTAATGAAAAATCTCTGGCTTATTTGTTTTATAGTCCGCAGCAGGTGTTGCATCCAGATGCCTAGACAAAGTGACTAACACTTGCAATATGAAATTATAAATCTATCTATAGAAATTATAAATCTGTTATGAATCATTCTCTTCATGTAGAGAACAGTGGGATTGATATCTGGCGCATAAACACAACACATAGCTTGAACAGAGCAGTGAACCATTCCACTGGCACTTACGGAGGACTCCCGGCCCAATAAAACTATCTCTAAAATCCATAAAAAGTGCTGTGAGGATAAACCCTAATTCCTGAGAAACGAAGAATTAACTAAATTCTAATTCAACAAAGTGATTTCCTCTCATCTAAATGTAATGAGCTATATAATAATATTCTTGTTTCTATCCAACAAGGATGAACTTCTAGACATTGTCTTCTTTAATTGCACAATTACAAATGCTAGCAATTACAAGTGAGGGCCAGCCTTTTTCCAATCTTACTCCTTCTGAGTACTGATTTGCTTCCAATATTTCTTCATTTTTAAGATATAGCTCCTCCCTAAAAGAGACGTAAAAGAATATCCCATTATGGTAAATTGATTTTTGATCAGTTTCTTTCTTTCATTATCAAATTTAAGTTTTCTATATCCTTAAGAAGAGAGATGATTGTAAAATTTTTCTGGTTAAAGTGATTAAATTACATTATAAACATCAAAAAATCTATATTATAGCAAAGTGAATGAGTAAGAATGTAGAATAACTAATTTATGTGGTAATATTATATATAGACAGTATTCAATATAGCCTTCTGATACATCAAAGAGTAAGAGTGGATGCCATTATTTCAAGTATTATCCATATTTTATTAAATATGTATTTGAAAAGTAGACTTTTACAAGATGGAGATGATTATTTGGATAATGAAAAATATCTTTCCAAAATGCATTTGAATGAGAAATATACATCTGTATTTAACTTTCTGGTCCCAATGTGACTTTCACTCTGGTATGGAAAGTACTGATCCATCAGGCATACAGAAACTAATGATGCACAGATAAAGCAACCTAAAATGCCTTTTGTTAATTTGGGTATGGATATACACTGGGAGAAACAATCTATTGAATTCCTCTGGGACTCTGTTGGCCAACGATACTGCCTAGCAAGTTCCAAGGTAGAATTTATCTTCATATATGTCTGTTTCAAGTAACCTCTTTATTATGAAATGTTATGATTACTATACAATTGTACTATTCTTTATAATTATTTTTCATTTTCAGCCACCCTCAAAGAAGGACAAAAATATATTCCTTCTGCAAATTGAGTAAAAAATGATTTGTTTCTCTCCTAATCTTTTAATTCAGTATTTTGGCCGACAGTATCCAAAGGGTCATGCAAAAAGCGAAGTAAATCAAGAGACCTCTGAAGGGTGAGGGTGCCCTCCCTGAGGTGTAAATTTCCCTATTTCCAAACACTGGTGACAGGACAAAATGATTCAGCTGCAATTGTATGGAAAACCAATCAATCAGCCACTGCACACAACCGAGTTAATGGTAACATAGAGAGGAATATATTTTTAGAGCGATCATTTTCTTTAAGAGCTTCGGTATATATATGATAAGTGTGTGTGCCTGTGTGTATGTGTCTCTGAGGGTGTCTAATTTTTAAAGAAATGAGAACACTGGTATCTCACTACTAACCAGAAAAAATTATCAAGCAGTAATATCTAATGATTAACTTGAGTGTAAATAACAGCCATGGGTAGCATCAGCAGCGTGAACTATTTGTGACCCTTCCAAAAGACAAAGATCTAAATTATCATGAAAGGAACTTGTATATTTCCAAGTAGAACATAAATCACATATGTACATATTATCCTGTATATTATACATAGAAAGATACAGTAGAACAGACTATTGTGATAATGTTTGTGAATAAAATACAGGTAAGGTACATTAGGATGAAAAGTTTAAACTCCAAGGGAAGCACTCTAAATGTCTCTCAATTACCAGTCTCCAAACAACTCTAATGCTAAAGTTGCATTAGTGTAAGAGATTCAATATTTGTGTCACAGACCCTGCAACGTTTAGCTACACTGGAAAGAGAGGAAGAGAAATAGGATGAGAGGGAAAAGAACAAAAAAGGCCAGATAATGTCGAGATATCCATGAAGGATGTGAGCCTTTATTCCTTCCTCTAAAAGTCCAAATCATACATTCAAAAATAATACCTCACCATTACTTTTACAACTGAAAAGCAGTAGCTGTTTCTTAATGTTTGTAGTGATAAGCAACATGCAAGCAGACATGTATACGACAAGACATGATTCAACTGTAGATGCCCAGGGAAAAGGAGAAGTATTAATCAGGGATACAGCAAACAGAAGAAACCTTTGTGTCCATTGCTAAAATGCACCAGATAGTAAATGCTTGTGCATAATACAGTGTTATGGGTTGAATTATTGTACCTCTCAAGAAGATACAGTTAAGTTCCCATCCCTAGGACTGTGAATGTACCCTTTGTTGAAAATAAGGTCTTTACAGACAGAATTTAGCCTGTGTAAGGTCACACTTGGTTAGTGTGAATCCTAATCCAGTAAAGCTGGGGTCCTTAGGAGAACAGAAGGGAAGCAGGCGCACGTGTTGGCCATGTGACAACAGAGACGAAGATGACGGTGACACACCTACAAGCCCAAGAGAACACAAGATCGCTGATGGCTCCAGAAGCTGAGAACAGGATGAAACATATTATTCTTCAGAGCCCACAGACAGTGTCTGCACTGACCTTTTGATTTCTGACTTGTATTCTCTAGAGAAGTAAAGGGATAAATTTCCCTTACTAATTCTCAATTTATGGTAAATTTTTGATAGCTACAGCATGCTAGTACTTGGGAGAAATTGCACTCACAGCAATCTGTTCAGGAACTATCCCTTTCTGAGAAAACCCAAGAAATTTCTGAACCTATCCAACTGACCTAGAAGAAAATAAATGGTAACATTTGTTAGTGGCACATAGGTTGTGAAATATTAACATGCAGTACTTCGACTTTGCTTATTAGAACGGAAGGAGCCAGTGTGAGACACCAGTATAAGCACAAAATTATTCTTTTCAATTAACATATGGGGGTCAAATAAAAGAATGTATTATGTATTTAAAAATGTAAAAGTATAACAAATAAATATGGAACATCACTTCACCTAAGAACCAGTGAGCTCACTCATCACTTACATCTGGCTTGTGTTTATCTCCATTTCTATCCTCCGGATGCCCCTCAGCACACCATCCTCAGCACACATACACTACACACACACACACACACACATACACACACACATACACACACACA
>PVLD010019697.1:0-35754 GCA_004027595.1 Dinomys branickii
GGGAGTCGCCGGAGACCTGCGCCGGGTCGGGGGGCGGGAGGGATCGAGCCGTCTGTACTCTCGGGGCGCCAGGACCCAGCAAATCCCTCTCTCCCGCGCGGCTCGCCCGACACGCGCGAAACGTGGGATTGCCGGGCGTCTCCGCCGCTAACAAGCCGCTCTCTGTCGGGAGTCGCCGGAGACCTGCGTCCACCCCAGTCCCGGGGCAGCCTGGCCTTGCCGCCTGGGCGCCGCTCTCCACCCAGACATTCTTATAAAGTGTATACTTTTATATTATACATTTTCATTGTTAGAGTAGTTTCATACTTTATGCACTCTTTCCAGAATTTTAAACTAAATATTGTATTTATGAAATAATATTTTATTACATTATTAAATTGTATTATAACATTGTAGTATATTATACTATTATTATTAATATATATTATGTCATTGAGGGCTGCAGTAATTTTATTCTGAGCACTTCATAATGTATACTGTTTTAATGTTTCACACTTGTTGAGCCATTCTTCTATTAAGGGACAGAATCTTATATTCCGCACAGGGCTGAAATTAACATCCCCCAGCAGTATCTAGAATGCATTTATTTATATTTTCACTTTCTATGTCCAGTACTTAGGTCAATTCATGCATAGCAAGAAAATAAAAGTTAAAATTTACAGGACAGTGTAAAACTACTTTCCAAGTAGTTGTTTAGCATGATTGTGTAAAATACCTACAGTCTCCTGAACAATTTAAGTGTCTGCGGGGAAGCACACACTGTGAGGGTAGTATTGTCTCACTTCCCAATTTTGCCTTGAAAATGCGTCACTTTGAATTTTATTCTGGTTCCAATCTACATTATTCCAATCATAAATATGAGTGAATATGGCTTTATATCTCCACTGATTGCCTGCAAAGCTCCTTTTAAAGTGCTTTCGTGTGCATTTTCTACTTTTTATGTCAGGTTTTTGTCATTTTCATGCTGATCTGTGGGAGTCTTTATATTTCTTTATTGGCTGTGTGTGTTGCAAACATCTTCCTCTAGTTTGCAACTTGTATTTTTAATTTCTACAAAGTACTTTTGATACAAGTTTTTTTCATTTTTACTGTGATCCCATTTGTCAATCTTTTGTCTTGTGAATGGTAATATTTCACTTGTTTAAGAAATGCTTCCCTACTTCAAGCTCAGAAGAAGAACAACTGGATGTTACATTAAATTTTTACAAATACTACCTTCATTTCTAACTTTTTTATTTATGTAGATTGAACTTGGGTTAGTAATTTAAGAAAGGGATACAATTACATTTATTTAATATATTCATTGCATTTATTAATCAGTTTCCTACTTTATTTATTTTAAAATTCTCTTTTCCTTATTGTTTTTTCAAGATAATTACATCATATTACAAAGGGCCATGAAAGAATGTCTCTGACTCTATGTTTTATTCTATAATTAAAATTACTGAAATCTGTTCCATAAATAGATCAGTCTGATTAATAATACATTACTCGGTGTGATTTGGGATATACTAATTCCCACGTAGTACAGCTTTCTGCTTATTTTCAATGTCTCAGCATCTTGTTTTCTTTGTCTTTCATATACATTATTGATGCATGTATGTGAAAGGTATTACAGAGTGTTACAAAATATATATAATATATTTGAAACCCTGTAACTCAGGGGTCAGCATCACAACGAACCTGCTAATGAACGCTGCCGCACTCTCTCATCCCAGCACAGCTCAATATCTCACTACCATCTCCAGTGGCCACTTTCACAGACCACAGCACCAGGAACGCAATGCCAGAGAAGGAGGGAAGAATTGAAGCTGTCCGTACGGCTTTCAAGACATCATCCCAAACGTGCATTTCCTGGATCCTCAGGAAATCCATTGCTGGATTTCCTGCTTAACGTGTTCCCTCCTCCATTGATTCAGGACTTTCTGCTTAAATTCCTTACACTGTCACCTCACTCGGATTTACTCTACACTGCTGATGTTTTTGCTGTTCACAGGGAGAAATGGAAATATAATAAAATTTACCACCCACAAAGTGAAATAAACTCACTGAATGTGTAGGTCAGGCCAATTTATAACAAAAATAACCTGAGGTTAGCAAAGAAATTTTCTTAAACTTTTTACAGATAATTTCTGAATTCCCTATATACATAATGAAGACATTTACAAATGGTGACAATTTTCTCCTTCCAATCTTTACAACTTTTATTTTTTTCTTGGCTGAGGAGAATGACTAAGATCTCTGATACAATGTTGAATGTAAGATGTAGAAGTAGATTCTTGTTTTTGATTTTGATTAGAAATAATTCTGCATAGTACCAATAGGTATAATGTTAGCTGTTATATTTTCATTGGTGGCTTTTAGATTTTTGAAGAAATTCCATACTATTCCTAATTCATTGAAAGATTTAAATATGTTAGAGCTGTATTTTGTTTTCAAATTCTATTCCAAAATGTACTTATACAGTCATACAACTTTGTTTTCTTTATTCTGTAGGTGTTGTTGACTGTGTTGATGAATTTTAAAGTATTAAATAATCTTATTACCTTTTAAAAATAATATTGGATGATATTTGGTGATATTTTCCTAGTGATGTTTGCATCTACATTTATAACTCTCCTTTCTGGAATTCTGTCTTTCTTATAACAACAATATGAGCTTTATAAAATGAGCTAGAGAATGTTATTTCCTCCTCTGTTTTTCTGAGCAAGTTTGAGATTGGTATCATTTCTTGCTCCAGGTTTGTGTATAACTCACTAGGGTAGCAATCTGGCTTTGAGGATTCTTTTGTGACAAGATTTAAATTACTAGTTCAATTTCTAATTTCTCTGAAATTAATCTTGTCTATATGTGTTTTTCAAAGATCCCTTGCATTGGAATAAAGTTGTTCACGACACTCTTGCAATCCTTTTAAAGGCTGAAGATCTATTGTGAAATTTTCCATTTCACTATTGATATGGTTTAATTTATCCTCTCTGTTTTCATCTGTTCCAGAGTAGCTTGTGGTCTATAAGTGACAGTAATAACATTTGACATTATTGATATTTTCCTTTTTTAGGCCAATTAGTGATGTTCTTGTTTCCTTTTTTTTCCAGAAAACTGTTTTCCTTTTGAGAACCACCTTTAACAACTTTCTCAAGAAAGCAGGAACTCACAAAGCCTCCTCACAGCCCGAAAAGGCTGCTTATGGGTGACCTGCACTGCAAAGTCGGGAGTGAGCTCCCCGGTGACAAGGGAACTCCAGGGTCTGACACTGCACATGGGACATTGGCTGTGGTCTCTGCTATACACGCTCAGCAGCCCCTGGTCTCAGATCCATGACACTGCTTGCAGTACATTTAGTTACTTGTGGTCAAGTGTACTCCTTCAGTATTAAATAGGAAATGCTAGAAATAAGAATCCATAAATTCTAAGCTATGTGCCGCTTCCAGTAACATGGTGAAATCAGCTCCGTGCAGAGCAGTGTCTCCCGTACATGCACCTCCCCTCTGGGGTCCAGTGTGCACTAACGATGCGCATCTCCAGGGCATACGGTCCCCAGTGGCCACCCAAGTCACAAGGCAGCAAATAGGACAGTGCTTGTGTCACAATGCCTCTGTCATTCACCTCATCTCGTCCCATTATCTAGTCATTGTACCATCCCAGTCACCACAAGGGTGGGGTAGAGTGCCACAGATATTTTGAAAGAGATGAGGAAATACATCACGTAACTTTTGTTATAATGTACTTTTACAGTTGTTCCACTTTATTATTAGCTATGATTGCTAAACTCTTCCTGCATATAATTCATAAATTAAACTTAATCACACTATGTACATTTGTGTAAAAAACTTCAAAGTATTTATAGGGTTCAAAACACTCAATGGTTCCCGGAATCTACTATGGGATTTGGGATATATCTTCCATGATTAAGGGAGAAATTTCCACATAATGGTGACCACAGTGTAATAGTTTACTTGAATTTTGTGCATTTATAGAACTAAAGTAGGTGTTCTCTAATGACTGATTGGTCAACTTTGCCTGACATGCATAATCAGTACCTTTATAAACACCTAACATTTAATCAATGAATACATCACACATAAACTAGTACTTACTTGCAAAATAGCTTCAGTTCAAAGTGATTCATTTCCTGATCTATGTACCTCAAATGTAGTTAAACCTATAAAATGTGCTAATAATTTTATATGAAAGTTTAAAACAATAATATTTTAGTGTAGTCATTGAATTTTCATATCACAGAACAGCACATATATCCTGTATCATGTTGATAGTCTCAAACCAAATCACTGTTTTGTAGCCTTCAACATTTCCTACAAAAATTCTCCATTCTTAGAAAATTCTTGCTATCAGATTGTAGCAGTTAAGTTTGATAGACTGTGAAAGGCAATTTTCATTCAGCACTCTTTTCCTAAGTCTTTTAGAAAAAAATAAAAATAAGATATTGCAAGAAGAATGTAGGACAATTAGCAAATCAAATTCAAGGATCAATCCAGTCCAATTACACTTTTTAATAATGTGGAACGATGTTTCCCTCTACATCTTTCTCATGAAAGAGATAGCAGAAAAGAAAATTGAACATGACAATTCCACTTCAGTAGAAATTACTAACTGAGAAAAATGGCTCATATAAAAGTTTTTATCCTCCTTATTAGAAATTTGAATCTGATTTTCTAATGATATATTACTTTCTGAGATCATACTTTAGGGATCTTAAAGGTGAAACAGAAAAATCTTGCAAAACAATTTTATTGTGAATGCTAATCACCTAAAATATTGTTTAAGATGGACTATTAATATATCAAGAAAAATTGGTAGCTACATTTTGCAAAATATTGTATTTTTCCATAAAATGGTATCATTGGTTTAAAAATAAGATCTAAGTATATTACCAGAATAATGACTCAACCTATAGGTAATATAAAGTAATTGATGATATTCTATAGAGAGAGGTAAAAACTAAGGACAGTGTATTATTATTTCACTGCATAGGAGGACAACATACAGCACATATTAAAAAATGCCTCTCCTAGCTACACAGTGCTATGCAGGTTGCAAGCTTGATGGACAGATCATGTAATCAGCTCACAGATCCTCAAAGAGAAATTGTGAGCACTGCACAAGCCTCTTACCTACATTCATACCATCACCATCTGTTCAAGAACAGCTATTCTTCTGATACTTTAAGATACTGCCTTTTCCTGTTTGAAACTATAATGGAATCCTAGCCAGTAATACTTGCTTCTCTATTCAACATATTTGTGTACTTTTTATTACTAGCAATTATTATTTTGAATTTTTCAACACTCTATTGTATAACATTGCATTAATTTACCACAATTTAATCACCTATTCATCTCCTCATGAGGGATCCAATTGATTTAAGTACTTGGCTTCCATGAATGATGATTCCTGTGCATATGTTTTGAGCAAAGTACATACACAAATGTTCTGGGAACATATTGCTTGCTTTCCTGGGTTAGTGTACCATTTTTCACACTCTCCTCCAACATAGAATTATAATTTTTCAACATGTTTATGCACACTTGATGTTATTTTGTATCTATTAATCTGTTTGGATAACTTTGATTTGTATGTAATAGCATCACAAAACTGCCTTTCACTGGAAATTAATAAAGTGGGATAGCCTTGGTTGTAAAGTTGTCCAGGTAATTTGTGTATTTTCCATTAGTTTTCTATCAGTTTATTTTTGTTATGAACTTGAAGGGTTGTTTATATTTTTATGTGATTACTTTCCAAGAAAGTAATGTACAGATTTGAGGAAATGCACCAAGTAATTCATGGACAGGAAAGAGCCTGGCAAATTCCCCAAAGTGACAAATATAAATCAACAGACAAAATCAGTAACTTGCTTTAATACCAGTAATAAACAGTCAGAGAAATAAACCAGGAACACAACTCCATTTGCAATAGCTTCAAATACATACACACATACACACATACACACACAGGCACATACATACCTAGGAATCACCCTACCCCAAAAGGTGAGAGACTGCTTTGATGAAAATTACAAAACACTCAATAATCAAACTGAAGAAGACATTGGACAGTGGATTCGGCACTCAGGAGGCTGAGACAGGAAGATGCCAGTGAGTTCGAGACCAGCCTGAGCTACACAGTCAGTTTAAGTTCCACCTGAACTATGTAGTGAGACTTTGCCTCAGAAAAGCAAAACAAAATGATGAGAAAATAAAGAGGCTTCTTCTGTTTATGGATGACTAGAATTAGTATTTCTAGCAGCCATATTCTCAAAAGAAATCTACAGATTCAATGCAATCTCTGTTAAAACACCAATGATATTCTTTTGAAAACTAAAAAAAAAATTGTAAAATTCAGAAGGAAACAAAAAATACCCAGAAGAATGAAACAATCCTGAACAAAAGAGCAAACCAGAGGCACCACAATGCCGGTACTCAAAATGTATGACAGAACTATTGGAACAAAACAATATGGCACTTGTACAGGAAAAGGGAGGAAGATCAGAGAGCAGAAAACACAGAAAGAAACACCAGCTCCTGCAGCCATCTGATTTCTGACAAAGGGGCTAAAAATACAAGCAGGAGAAAAAGCAATCTCTTTATGCATAGTGTTGGGAAAACTGGATATCTGCAGGCAAAGATTGAAACAGGGTCCCTATCTCTTCCTTTGTACTAAAATCAAATCAAAATGGATCAACAATTTAGATATAAACCAGCAACCTTGAAACTGCTGGAAGAAAACCTAGCAGAACTCTGGAAGCCGTAGGTGCAGGCAGACATCCTAAATAGAAGTCTGCACAACACAGAAGGTAATAGTAAGAATCAACAAATGGGATTGCATAAAAAAAAGCTTCTGCCCCATAAAGGAAACAATCAACAGGGTAAAGAGACAACCTACAAATGGGAGAAAATCTTTGCTACTTATGCTTCTGATGGAGACTTAATATGTAGAAAATTCTAAAAATTCAAAAATACATCTCTCACTCCCCAGTCAATAAAGAGGGGAATGAATTGAACATACACATCTGAAAAGAAGTACAAATGACCAATAAGTGCATGAAAAATTGTTCAATAATTTTAGCCATGAGAGAAGTGTAAACTGAAACTTCAGTGAGATTCCACCTCACCACACTCAGAGTGGCTGTCATCAAGAACCAGAAATAAGGAATGGTGGCAACCACGCCAAGAAAGAAAAGTTGGCAGGAATGTGAACTACTAGGAGTCTCTACAATATGGAAATAAGAGTAGAGATTTCTCAAAACCATATGTACCATTTCATCTAGTAATACCAGTTCCTGGTTATTCTCAAAAGAATTAAAGATGGTGTACTCTAATGATGCAGGCATACTTATGTTTACAGCAGCACAATTTACAGAAGCTTAGATCTGAAAAAGATTCAATGCCCATCAACTCATGAAAAAGTAAAGACAATGTGGTACATACAGATCTTGGAGCATTCAGCCATAAAGAAGAACAAAATCATATTATTTACAGGACAACAAAACTGGAAATGATCATATTAAGTAAAATAAACCAGAAAAATAAATGTCATGTTCTCTTTTATATAAGCAAACTAAAAATACAGTAGTACCTCAGTTCATGATTTGTTCTATAATCTTGGAAAAGATTGGCCTGTTTGTGTCTGCGTGAGAAAGAAGACCGTGAGTGTGTTTCTCCACATGATGCAGAGTTTGCAGACAAAAGTGTGCCAAAGCTTCTGTTTGTGAACCAAATTGTTTGCAAACAAAAGCTTTCATGAACCGAGGTCCAACCGCAACTCAAAATAGAACTGATAGACAAATAAGTAAAGGAGAGATGGCAAGAAATGAGAATATAGTATTTTAGAGATAGGGAAGGGAGTTGGGAGGGGAAATGAGAGGGGGAGGAGGTGATGGGTGTGCAGTTAATCAAAACACATCCACATGCATCATACCAAAGTAATCCTCATTGCTCTGTACCACTAACATGCACTGATAAATAAACAAACAACTAAAGTAAAATGCTATTTTTAAGTCGGGCATTTGATTTTTTTTTTTTTTTTTTTGCGGTACTGGGGATCGAGCTCAGGACCCTGCGCTTGCTAGGCAAGCGCTTATTCCACCAAGCTATATCCCCAGCCCCAAAGTCGGGCATTTGAATGATGCCATAGTAGCTCTATTGTATTCGTATGTACTTAACTGCAGTTATTTGAACTAATATGATATCCTGTCTTCAATGAGTAATATTGGTCAAGAACCTACATCAATAAAGAAATATACTTAGTTACCAAAATGTTATTATGTCATTGTCAATATGTATATGTGTGATTTTCCTTTTTTTATTTTTGAGGGGGGTACTGGGAATCAACTCAGGATCTGGCTCTTGCCAGGCAGGTGTTGTGCCTCTGAGCTATATTCCACCCCTGTATGTGAGATTTTTCATAACATCAAAATTAAGAAATAAAATGCCTATACTGAAAATTGCCATAAACACCTTTTGAAAAATTATTTTAGAATTCTATAGCCAAAATTTTAATCATTTTCTACTTATTGACTGCAGCTATATGTACATCTATATTAATATATATTAGTTTGTTTCCATGCAAGGAAGAAATAGGAGAATAGAGGAGACTATTTATACAAGTTCTCACTGTCACCAAGAAACAGAAAATTTTGTCTCCGTTTTCCTTACATCTTACTAGGACGGCTCAGATTTTGCATCACTCAATGCTTGTGCCTTTGTCTTGTCTTCACACTGGTCATGAGTAGATTATTATTAGGGATGCGTTCTCATCCTATGTGCCGCACTCTCGAGGGCAAGTGCATGTGCTTCTACTCTAATACTGATACTTAATACATTAACCCATTTAACCCTTTTGTGCTGCCACTAGCCTGAGTGTCTCTCTCAGAAGTTAGAAGTACAGACCAGACATTCTAGATGAAGCATCAAGTATCACTTTGAATATTTTATATTCTTCTAGGGATATATTGAAGGTTTCTTTCCCTTTCTTTGTTAATAATTTCCAACTGTGTTTTGATAATGGGTGAAGCCTAGAAAATCCATCACTGTCTTTTGTTAAATAAGAGTTAAATTTTCCTAACTCTAACTGCAATACAGTTTTGAAAAATCAAATCACATTTTCAGACAATGTAACTACTAGAGTTGATATTGATTGTGTTGAAAATAAGATCTCGATTGGTGACCTTGTTTGCAAAACTACTCGGAATGGTTCCCAGATATTTTACAGTCACTTTGTTTTTGTGAAGATGTAGTGACTTGTGTCAGCTCTCAGCCATATCAGGATATAAGGACGTGGACCAAGAGTGTGGACCTGAAGGACGCTGAAACATTTTGTTAAAGATAAATGTCATTAAGGCCTCTGTTGTGGAAAGTGAGGTCTATGTGGAACCAGGGTCTGTCCTCAAATTCACACTTGTACCTCTCTGTGCCTTGGAGATTACCTGTGCAACAGTTGGTGAGGGTTTCATTCTCTTAGTAGGATTCTTGAAGAAAGAGGCTTATTCCACGTGTTTAAATACTGAGAATAAAATGCATAATGAGTTTGCCCATTAGTTTCTACCTCACAGTGTATAAAGAGATGACCAAAACATAGGTCATCCATAATGTAGCCCTAAAGTAAAAGACTTCTCTAGAAGAGGAGAGGTACTGTTCTGGCTTGGATATGTTTAACAATTATAACCTTTGTTATTACTATGAGTATAAAATGAGGAGACCCATTTATCTTAATGATTTTTATTATATCTAGGTCAATAAAAATGGCAAATAGAATATACATGCTAGAAAAATCCAAATTTAAATAAAAAATTCTTACACTGCAAGTGAGGTTTTATAGTGATGAAAATTTGTCTGGGAAATCTGCATTATGAAGGCAATTTAAAGAACAGAACTACTTTATGAACAAATATTCTTGGTTTGTATGTTTCTGAAGTCTAATTTTCAGAAATATCAAAATTTTAAAGCAGGTCGACTCTAACCTACAGGCAGTTAATGACAGTACCACAAAATGCACATGTCTTTTTTATAAAGAAATATGTTTAAAGATTACCATATAACAAGGAAATTTGAAAGTTGTTCCATTGCTGAAATGGAATATATCTCTGTGATCTAATGTGATTAGCCAATGCTCTGAAAACTGAAAAAGCATTCCTGAAATAACACTTGAGCAATTTCCTGATGCACATTAATGAATATAACAGACATTCTTGGAATTTCATTCAATAAAATGTCCATCTTAGAAAAAACCTGCATAGGCCTTCAGCCAGACTGCAAGAAATTTAATGATCTTTAACCAGATGTGCTTCTTTAAAAATGCAGCCTAAAAGTTGACATATAAAGCAATTTTACTTCTTCTATAAATATCTCAGCCAAAATGGAGTCTTTGAATCAGTCTTCACAGAATATTCTTACATTTTTGGCAAATTTGAAACAGACTTTTGAATCACGTTCAAAATGAAGACGTGATTACCTTTTATTATTGTGTGTCAGTTTTTGTTATAATTAAAGTATCTGAATCCTTTGCATGAATATAATGTACAATGCAATTTTTAAACCTACTTCTTGGGGTAACCCACTTTGGCCCCACCTTCAGTCTCCCTCTTGGACAGAAGTTTTCTTTCCCTCAATAAATATATTTTGCTCTCAAAAAAATAAAATAAATAAAAATAAAAATAAAACTATTTCTTATAATTTTTCTTTTATATTTCTTGTCATAACATTTTTACCTCTTTGATTTACTCACCTGAGAAAAATTGGCTATCATCAAGAAATCAACCAATAACAAATGCTGGAGGGGTTGTGGGGTAGAGGGAATCCTTCTCCACTATTGGTGGGAGTGCGGATTGGTGCAACCACTGTGGAAATCAGTATGGAGATTCCTCAAAAATATAGGATTAGAGGTCCCATTTGACTCTGGTATTCCCCTCCCAGGTATCTTCTCAGAAGAATTGAAAACATCATACCACAATGGTATATGTGTATCTATGTTTATAGTAGCACAATTTTAATAACTAAATCTTGGAAACAACCCAAATGGCCAGCAACAGAGGAGTGGAGAAAAGATGTGGTATTTTTATACAATGGAGTGCTATTCAGCCATAAAGAGGGATAAACTTGACATTTTTATAGGTAAGTGGATGCAACTGGAGACCATACTCATAAGTGAAATAAATCAGACTTGCATGTGTAAACATCATACTGTCTCCCTGGTGTGAGAAAATGAAAGAATAAATATGGTCTAAAATATACAATAGATATTGTGAAATGGGATGGAATTGTTCAAAAGGATAACAGATATAGAAGAGGGAAAAGGGGAAAGGAGAGAAGGGAAAAGCAAAAAAATGCAAATGAGTTATACTATTAGTGTCTCTTAGTTCATTGAAAAGGAAGGTTTGTGCTAATACTGATTAGAGAAATTTTAATGCCCATATCTTGTACCCTGACAACTACTTTAAAGATAACAATATGCTATGTATTTATTACTATTCTCCTATTATTTTGTTATGAAATTTTGTTTTATCTTTTTTCCATAAAATAAAAAAATTAAATCTCTGAATCTATGTAGTCTCTGTTAAACTTGTGAAAACAAAACAACAAAACACTCTCTGCCCTCCAAATTCGATTCATATAGTTTTCTTTTACAAATTAAAGAAAACCAGGTTGACACAACTAACAAAAATATCTAACAGACAGCAAGCTCCCTCACCAAGGCAGGGCTAACAAGACGCAGTGCGATGCCAGCTGTCCGGAGAATAATACAGCACTCTGTCAGCGGTCTGCGAACCTCTTTGTTACGCAGACCAAAAAGAGCTCGTAAACATATTAGGAGTTCTTGTCGCAAACTGATACAAACTCCACTGAAAATCATGCACTATTGGCATAAGGGAGATTAAGACATCATGAAGCAAAATCAAAATTTTTCAAAATTGAAACTTACCAAGTTTTTCAGTCGATTTTGAGAACTGGAAATTTATTACACAGTCAATTTTAAAGGGAGCAGAAGGCGACAGAAGGAACCAGGAAACAATGACACGGAAAGACTGCTTCGAAATCCGAGCATATCGCGGACAACGAGGGAAGGTGCTGCTGGCAACCACTGACCTCACAAAGTGTTACACACAGAGGTCTTCCGAAGACAAATCTTTTATCTTTTTAAAGTGCATGTCAGACACGATGTTTTCCTAATTTTATACATATTATAAGGAGAGAGTGTGGTTCCGTGGCACCATGCCCGTAGCTTGATTCCCGGTGGAGAAATCCCACGGGTAGGTGACACAGTTCTACAAAGAGGAAACACGTACGGTGGGGCCCGCCCACAGGTACAGAAATGTCTCCCTCTTCACATCTTTTTCTCAGTGCTTCGTCCCGTTGTTTTCTTCATTGCCCCCCTCTCCGCCCTGCAATATTTTTCCAGTTTCCTTTTGTATTCATTGCTTCTTGCTTGGACATAGTACCTCGTAGGCAGTGTCCTGCAAGACCCGTAGCAGACCAGCAAGTAGTGTAATGATTTCATCTCTTCCTTCTCTTTGCTCTTCTGTTTCAAATTCCTTATGAAATTGTGTTTGTCTTCTCGTAATGAACACAATTCCTTTCTATCCTGTAAGCTTGATAATAGGATGCTTAGAATTTAGAACTTTTGCTATTCAGGAACTCTTTACATTATTGCTTCATTGCTTTTGTAAGTATAGAAAACCTACTGATCTGTTACCGTGCATGGCATTGCATCCATTTTAAGAAATCTCTTCTGTTCGCCACATTGCATTTCAACGTGTAGTCCTGTGACTGCTTTGGGAATGATATCACCTATGAAAACGACTGATTTTTAAATTCATTTTTATAAGTTTTTTCTCTCCTTAAATACTCTTCACTTTACAGATGAATGTTACATGTTAGGTAAGGTTGAAGTAAGGTGGCATAGTTGAGTTTTTCCACACATCAGTGACAAAATCACTGCTTAACCTGCTCAGAGCTCTAAATGCTGCTTCTCCCAGAACCTCATTCCTTGAAGGAAAGTGCCTGCCCCCTCCACCAGGGAGGCCCCGAAGGCTCTCGAGTGAAAGTCCCACACGCAGAGGCTCCACCCAGTGTGATTCAGAGGACAGGACTCCCCAAAGCTCACAGACACTGGGCTGAAGACTGCGGCAATCTTGTTTATGTGTTTGGTGTTTGCTCCTGTGTTCACCCTAGAACAGCCAACAGCCGTTTTTGTCCTATTCTAATCACACGCATTTCCGCACAGTGCTTACTCTCCCTTCCTCCTTGTTCTGACCTCTGGACTCCCTTCCTTAGAGACCCAGGATGTGTTAGGAGAGAACAATGCCATGAGGCTACCCAGCTCTCAATCCTACATTCTCCCGACACATGAAACTGCCTTTCCCGGGTCTTTATCAGACAATTTACTTGTCTTCTCCATTCCTGAAATCCTTAGCGCTTCAGGTACGTAAGGGCTCTAGATCTCCCATAACCGTTACCCGGGGGAATTAAAATAACAATGCTCAAGGCGCAGCTGAGCAATCTCACTACAATCCCTGGAGACAGGACTTAGGCATCACTATTTATTAAGCTCACTGAACAATTCCACGATGTAGCTCCACTGGAGAATTGCTGCCCAGGGTTTTATTAAAATTTATTCTCACTTCTCCTTATCCCTTATCTCTTGTAATTTATCTTCATATGTGCTTGTGTGCACGTGTGTGTTTATATTGCTACCTGTCCTTTTTATTGCAATTACTCACTAAACGCTAGAACACGACCTTCACTTTTAGAAAGATTTGTTTCTTCTCCATCACTATCACTGTACACACCACTGTTATTTCTGAATATGGCTTAATTTTTGTATCTGTGTTATTCATCTTCCCCTTCACTGGAATTTCTCTAAATTTCTTGTTTTCTACTTACTTCAGCCATTTTAGGGTCATTTCTGCCTTTTTAATAGCAATAACAAATCCTGCCACATAATTTTATTTTGAAATGTTTTATTATTCAGCTACATGCTTTGTTCATTCCCGTTTGCTCAGTAGTGTCCCCATCTGTGGAGTTTATTTTTTCCTAAACCATCCTTATCAAGCCTGTCTTTGGTCTTCCCTTTAACTGTTACGTGTGAGTTAAATTCATATATGAGAAAGGGATCCAAGCAATGAGTTGTAGGTCAGAATGGCATTTAGTGTAAGTGGGTTAATGGGAAACCAGCAAATAAATATGATGGTAATTGAGAATGAACATCCAAATAGATGGAGAAAGCCAAGCTAAAGTAAGCACAGGGAAAGAAAATCTTTGTGGAGGGCGGAGGACAGAGTGACCACCCTGTTGTTGCCTACTGACAGGTTAAGCAACTATGAAGACCTAGAACCTGTCATTGAGTTTGGCAATGTGTCTTTTAGAAGAAAGTCTCATGTCATGGGTGCTACATTGTGATGGAAACCGGTTCATTTGTCAGTAGAAAGAGAAAAGTTGGAGACAGCAGGTACACACAGCTCATCCGAGATTGTCTGTAGCGGTTTTCATGTTGCTAAGACTAACGGCCTAGAAAGGGAGAGCTGGAGCTCTATCACCCATGATACAGGCTGGCAGATGCTGTCGCTGGACTTGCCAAACAGAAATCTGTATGTTTTGTAGATGTCTCCATTCTCATATACGTGATGACAACCTTCCATCTCTCCCGTGTCTTTCTACAAATGATCCAAAATTCTTCTGCCAATGCAATGGCAACACAAACACTGAAATGACACCCAGGATTTCAGGGCTGGTTTTTTTTATGTTAACGGGTACTGATCGGGATTATTCCTAGGATATCAGGCCCTGATCTCTGGTAGTCTAGGGCTTGTGTGGGATAAGCAAGCAAGAAGTATAGAAGCAGAATGGCTTGTCAATTGGGGGTTGGTTTACCTAATATATATCATACTGACCAGCTGTGCATGAGAGTGACCAGCCATTGCTAAGAGACAGGAGCAACCAGATCCAGAATAGAAACTATTACCTGAGCAACTAAGAAACTGAAGCGTCTTGGCTGGGGTGCGGGGGGCATCTTCTGCTACATCTCCCCACTCATTTAGTTTAAAGATTTGCTGTGTATATTACTGTGCTCTTCTGAGACAAGGCCTAACTAGAAGTAGTAACATTAGGGTTATCAGTGATCCTAGGATGGACCTTAGCCAAGCTCCACAACTGTCATTGCAGATTTTTTTCTACATTGTTTTTAAGAGGAAACATAATTTAGACTGCCTGTTCTGTAGCATTACTTTAGCAAGGTAGTGAAGGAGTTGATCTGATCTAGGAGAGTATGTGTTTTGTCTTGGGTGCTCATCAAATCTTAGTTAAGGGTTTGATGGCTCTGTTCTCTTGGGACAACCATATATGGACTTCAAAGCAAAAACCACAGCTAATGGGGGTGCAGGGAAGCAAGGACTCAGGTAAGAAGCCTGAAAAGACTCAAAAATTGTAGGTAAAATATATGAAGCAATCTTGTGAATGATGTCTTCAGTCTTCAGCCTTGTATGGACTGGTCAGCATCTGGAGTGACCAGAGCAGGCAATTGAATCTGTTGTCTTTTTAAAATGAGCCTCAGAATAGCTGTCCAGTAAATTTCTTAGTGTATCTAAGGCTGGATTTCTGAAATTTGTAGAGATGGTTAATATGTACCTGGGTTATATGTGTGTACAGGAATGTTTACAGATATAGCTGGTGTTTTAACTGGCACAAACTGTTGTTTAACCTTTTCTAGAGTTTTGTGGTCTGTGTGGTATATGTAGTTTTTATTTAATATAGATTTTGAGTTACCTCTGCTACAAATGCCGCCCTGTTGTCCCTGCCAATGGTGAAGGGTGGGCCATACCTCCAGATGATTTTTCACTGTAGGGCCCTACAAACTTTTACTGTCTTCTCAGCATAGGTAGGGAATGGGAGGTTGGGGCTGGCCATACAGATGCCGAAGCCTACGCTGGCTGCAGGAGGGTGGGTGCCAGCATAACCGTTTGAGCCTGCAAAGCACATGATGGGGGCAGGTCTGGTGGATCCCTGGAGGGGCCTCACTCCTCTGGACCAGGTTATTTTGCATCATTAGTGGCAGGTTTCCGAACAGCAGCAGGAAGCTGTTTGCTGTGCAGATTCTCCTTGCAGGAGAGTTTTGGCCAAAATCATTTTGTTCAAGGTGACCACAGCATATGTAACCTGTCAGACTTCATTCCTAACTGAGCTACTTCCATCCACAAACAGGGGGTACTCAGCATCTGTCAGGGGGTCCACTCTTTTAGAACAGTTAATCCCAGTACAGCATGTGGCACCTGGACAGTTAGATGTCAGTCTAAGGTGAGCTTGTCAGCTTTCTTGATAGGAAGAACAGTGGCTATTACAGCACAGAGGCAAACAGGGAAGGTAGCCCTTAGAGGCCTCTGGCTGCTCCCAGGGACTGACAGTCTGAGTAAGCACAGAGAAACCAGCAGCTCCAAGGGATTTGCAAAGGTTTTTTTTTTTCTTTTTTTGTAATCAGGTCCTGCCACATATTGTAGCAGAGCTTTAGTGTCTTTCTAGGAGGCAGCTTGAGTATCATTAATCAGACATGCTTTTTCAAAGAACAAACAAGTTTTTGAACCTCTGGGAGTGTGACTCCAGATCAGTTGTCTTTGCAATCTAGAACTGGGGTCTTTCCATTTAAAAGCAAAAAGGGGCTGACAGGAACCAAGCACAGGCAGGAGAAAGCATTTATTTACATCCAGGAATGGGTACCAGTAGGCTGTGGGAGCAGAAGACTGAAGCAATGTATACAGAGGGCATTTTTAGGGACATTAGAAACTGGCATATCTTAAACTGGCTTGGATCAGGATATGGCAGTGTAGATGGAAAGGTGTTTGTTCTTTATATACTTTGTGTAAGATCTGTTGTAACTTGCCTGTGAATTAGCTGTGGAATATGAGAGGAAGAAGAGATTTAAATATGTCTCCAAGTGCAGCTGTAGGAGATGTTGTAACAGAAAATGCTCCCCCCCAGCCAGTATCCTTCGGTTCCCTAGTTGCACAGATACTAGTTCCCCATTTCAGTTCCAATTACTTTTATCTCTTAGAAATGGCTGGTCACTGTGATGCACATTGTATAAACCCATCCCCAACTGACAAGCCATTCTGCCTCCATACTTCCTGCTTGCTTTCCCATATAAGCCCCAGACCAACAGAGATCAGGGCCTGATATTCTGGAAATGATCCTGATCAGTGCCCACTGATGTAAAATAAATGTGCCCCCAAATCCTGGGTGTCCTTTTGGCGTGTCTATTGCCATTGGATCAGGTGCATGGGCCATGAAGAGTGACTGTGCTGACCTCTTTAGTCACAGGTTGTGGCCCTCAGAGAAAGGACCTCTCCAGGTCCCAATGGAAGGCACACCCTTGAGATTTCTCAAGGCCCTTCAGAGGTGTAGAGGATTCCTGGCTCCCTGTTTGAGCAGCTCACATTAATCCCCAAAGGAAGGCGGATGCAATCTGTCTGTCTCCTGATTCCAGCAAGACCCCCATGGTCAGCCCCGTTAGACCAACAGACTGTCCAGTCCACTGAGTTAAAGAAAACAGTAGACGAGAGGGGCAGCCTCCTGGATGGTCTGGGCTGCTGCGCGGTGCTGCCTTGGGTGCTGTGTCCCCTCCCTTGGTTGCTGTATTTGCTCCCTCACCCGCTTCTCCCTGGCACTTTCCACTTCTCTGCCTCTCAGCTGCCACGAGCTGAGCAGCTCTGTTTGCCGCGCCCTTCCAGCCAACCATGTACTAAATCTCCTGAGACATGAGCTAATATAAATCTGCTCTCCTTCCTATTCTCAGTGTTGAGGATTTTGTCCAGCATTAGAAAAGCCAGCTAGTCAGCTAGGACCGTTGTTATATTTTGTGAGAGTATGAAACCACGGTGGAAGCTGTGATCCCATGTGTGCATGGTGCTAGTAACTCTGTAGCTGTTGGTCCCAGTTCCCTGCCAGGTGGGAAGGTCCCACTGGTCTCTCAGAAGAGCAGCATGCTGGGATCTTAGCTCCGGCCTGTGGGCTCGTAGCACTGCAGAGTTCACAGTGAGATCACCTCCATGTTTTAGGCCGCTGGGAAGCCTCTGGCTTTTCAGGCTTCAGAAGTTATTTATTCTTAGGTCAAATGCTCAGTTTAAGATAAAATATAATATGCTTTGTCTTCACTCTCGGTGATTTATATGGAAATATTGTCTTAAGGAGATATGTCTGCAACAGATACCCTTTCCAAAATAGATGTTTACGAATAAAAATATATCAAATAACCAAAAATGACCCTGGCTTATCAAATTGCCATCATTTTCAGCATAGTTTGATAGATACTTCTAATACACTACCCAATGCACCATGAAACCTACAGAGAAAGTGCTAAAGTGACCCCCATGTGTCACCATATTTTCCTCCACTTTATGGTTCCTACATAGATTATATTTGTGATAAATTAGCTTATAGTTGATAAATTACACTAACCATTCAAAAATAAGATGTAGCCCATGCAACCACACAATGGAATTCAGTAGATCAAATGTCTACACTGACATTTTTGTCAGAGGCATTGCATTAATTTTCTTCAGTGTTTTATGAAGGATTAAATAGTTTGGTTTGAATTACTCTATTTCCTCTTCTGAAACCAGGCACAAAATATTCCACACTGTATGGCTCATTTTATGTGATACATTGAGAATTGGCAAATCTGGAGAGACTCATAATTAATAATAGGATGTGTGAGATGGGAATGGGGGCTAATTACTTTCTTTGTAGTATAGGATATTTCTTCTGTTGAGATCAAAAGTTCTGAAATTAGCAAAAAGCAATTGAATACTAGTGTGAATGAAATAAAGGCAGTCACAGTGTACACTTGAACATGGTTATGTAGATTTCACTCGGTAAATATGAGAATATATATACGTTCCAGTGTGCATACATATAAGGATGCATTTCACTGTACATTCTTAAACTACTAATTCAATTAAAATTAACTGTTTTAAAAGCTACTGCTCTTTGACATGAATCTTTTCAAATTCATTCATATTTTTCTTTAAAACTCAAATTTATTTTCCTATACATCAATATTATTTTAAGGTCATTTTGGACAACATTTTGTCATCTATCTATATAATGGTTCATACACTGTATCGAGTTGAGCTGTTTAGAAGCTTCACTAAGTAACTCAGCAGTTCTCTATCCCGAGGTGTAAAGGATATGCCCTAGGGCAGCTGTTTATGGTACAGGATGTTGTAATGCTTCATTCATTGTGTCAACTTCAGAAGTTTAGAAGTTTAACTGAACGATTCAGCAAGGTGCCAGGTCCTCATTTTGAAACAGAACAGTGCAGACCATGCGCCTGTGCAAGAGGAGGGCTTGGAGACGATGTGAGTGCTGCGCCTGGCCCGGGGGCGCAGCCTGCACACAGTATAGGGGAGGAGGCGAGGCTCGCTCCCCCACTTTTGCTCCTGTTGCTTTTGCTTTCTTCCGCCACTTTGAACTAGTGCCCCTGTTCTGTGCCACCCTGCCTTGGAGCCAGCTGGTTATGGAGTGAAATCTCCACAAACTTTCAGCTAAATAAACCTTTTCCTCCCTTAATTTTGGACGTCTGGTATCTATTTCAGCAAAAAGACAAAAGTAAGCAATACACTTATACTTTTACCATACTAATCCTCATAAAATACAATTCTCTTACTTATTCCAACAGAGCATATTCTTGTTTGTTTTTTTACTTGCCTAATCACTGTCACTTGAAAATATCCTGTCACTCAGTTTCTAGTACCCTAATCATTTCTTTGACTTTTTGTCTTCTGAAAATTATGCTGTAAAAATACTTGTACTTGCCTGTCATTCAAACCTTATCACATCACTGTGAATTCATCTAGGGACGCCTCTTTGCTATGTCTTATTTTTAAGTCAGGTCTCTCTATTTTTTGCAAATATGATATATTTTGACAGGAGCTTTCATCCTCTAGTTCAAGACAGCTTGAATGTATGAAGTGCTGCTATGCATAAAACAACAGTTTCCTGCAGAAAGACAACTGAATTCATCAGTCAGTCCAACAACAGGAAGCTACTGAGTACCTGCTCAGCACCTAACTTGTGTATGTCAGGATCTTGGACTAACTAAACAGTTATAGACCTAACATTAAAATGCTATAAGTAATTCTAGAAAAACATAAGTGATTTCTGTTACTGTGTGGATTTTAAACCCTTCTATGTACACATGAGCTCCATGGTGGTGACGAGAGACTGGGAAGGGTAGGAGGGGAGAGGAAAGAAGTTAGCCAAGGGCATCAGCACACAGTGAGAGGCAGCGTCCAGACCTGGGTGCGGTTCAAGGGGACCAGTTCACTGCAAAGTGCACAGAAGAGCCTGAAGCTCCCAACACACAGACATGATTGACACTTGAGGAGGTGGACACGCTTGTGTCCTGGATTTGATTAGTATGCATTTCATACATTTCCCATGCACCGCACAACAATGCGCAGGTACTATTTACCTGGGCCACCTACATCAGTGCTAGGACAGGATACTACTGCCATACACAACTTAAGGAAACACATTTTTATGTTGGCTCTGTCTGAGTCCTGGCCCAGCTGGTGCCAAGGCAGGGTGCAGTGAGAGGGCCATGGCAGAGAACTGCTCAGGGGGCAGAAAGAAATCAGAGGGTGGAAGGCAGGAGCTTGGAGGGAGAGACCTTTGGAGTCACGCTCCAGGGACCACCTCCTCCACCAGCCACCTCCTTTCCAAGTCACATTGAGCTGTAAATGCCACGATCCATTGGCCTCCCCACAGCCCCAGCTGTGAGGGTATGAGGCTTTGGGGGATCTCTAGAAATCAGCCATATGTAAAATATAAAAATGTATATGAAATAAAAAGTAATGTGTGTATGAATAGTGTTCATTTTGCAAGATACATAGATATGAAGAATAAAGATTGGGCTGATGAGCTGCAGTACAGTTACCCAAGTAGCTACTCATGCAGCAGAGAAGGTAAGGAAATGGAAAGTGCTCTGAGGACCATGGTGTGCCTACCTTTGCGATATGTGACCTGATGCCTAGTCTGTTCCACTGTGAACACAGATCACCAAAGGCTGGGTAATTTATTCATAATAGAAACTTACAAACTATAAACTCACAGTGCTGAATTCTGGCAAGACTAAGATCGTGTTGCTGGTGAGGTCAGTGTCAGCTGCACTGCTCTCTCAGCTTGCTTTTGGTGCTGTTACTTCCTCCTAGGTCTCCGGTGAACACAGCATAAGCCTTTCATAAGGGCGCTGTTCCATCCAGGCAGCAAAGTTGTCCTGACCAAGTTACCTCCTCAAAGCCAATCTCTCAAACTGATCCTGCTAGGGGCTTCGGGTCCAGTGTGTGAATCCTAAGGGGACCCAACTGCACCCAGGTGACAGCACTTTGGGGAACCCCAGCTCTGAGGTCCTTGGTGCTCTTCACTTTTGCCTTTGAGCTTTGAAGAATAACTTCTGCCTTTGAGGAAGAATTGTTTATAGGCTTTAAATTATTACTCATTTTACTTTGGAGACGTGATTTATTCTTATAAAAAAGCATGTACTTCACACTTCTCTACATAAAACAGAGAAGTGAGTGGGGAAAATGGCAAAAGAAGTTAGGTATCTTTATGTAAAAGATTATATGAGCATTTTTAAAGAAAATATTTTCACTTTCTCACACATTCATATCATGTATTCTTGGATATTGATCACTGCAATTTATATTTAATTGTTCATTTACTATTCTCCTAAAACTTCTGCACTTTGGATAGATATCCTTGTACTAGGTACATGGAGAACTTTAAAACCTTGTATTTTTGTGGAGGTAGAAAATAATTAATCTGGCCTCTTCCATGAGTCTGAAGTCCGCAGACCAAAACCTTAGCATGATCTGCATTTTCAGACCAAGATCCAATCGTGGGGAACACGCTTTGCATGGCCCTGTGGCCCTGATGAGTTCATGACGCAGTTCTAGGGAAGCAGCCAGTGCTGACCTTGGCTGTGGGTGCACAGGAGCCCTGTGATACTCAGGGAAGGTACCCACCTGTCTCCAGGGAGCAAAGCAGGCTGAACCTGGTCCTGGGAGCCAGGGCTGTGGTGAATCAACTCGCGCTGCTAAAGCCTGATGCTAAAAAACAAGGAACTATATTTTCTACTTGACATGAGTATTTGAGGAGAAAAAGTGAAGAGACGGTCAGGAAGATTTTCAATTAGGAATCACTTGAAAAAATCATGTTGATAAAAATTATCTAGCGGGTAGCTTAAGCAGGGAAGACTATAATTATTAAGAAATGTCAAGTGTGTGTAATTGAAAATAATAAACTACATTCAAGACTATACATTACATTTATAATTTACCAAAAGAATTCAGGAGACTATCAGTAACAATGGATTTTCTTTCGCTATAATGTTTGTGAAACTTTCAGAAATAAATTTTTACCAAAACACATAAATTGCTATGTGGTTTCTGGTTTTATGCTGTGATAATGGTCCCTTTTGAGAAGTTAATCTGCGGGAAGTGTCTGACCCGCATGAGGTTGAATGGAGAATTGTTCTCATTGTTGTCCCACTGGAATGCAACGAAAGACTGTTTCTCTCTTGCATTGTCCATAGATTATACTGTAACACCCTGAAGTTTAAGTAGGAAATGATGTCTTCATGTTGCCTCATTTTTAATGCTCATTTGTAGCACATTTCATTTCAGTAAAATAACTGTCAAATGCATTGAATCTGCAGATTGACAAGTGAAATACAGTGGGAAAAAAGGGTGAAGATTTCCCATTACCTTCACCCTTCTGGAGAGCGAAGCCTTCCACAAATATTTTGGACACCACTATTGATTTTTTTTCTGCCACATTTAAAATAAAGACCCACGTATTAGCTTTCCAGTAAATATAAGAATCAAGTAATTGCAAAATAAATTAACAAATTTTTATGTAATTTTATAAGAGACATGGCCTTATTTAGCTTCTTAGATCCATTTGCATATTAAGTAACACCACAGAGAATAATATATACATTAGGCACATGCACAGTTTCTCGTATCTGAAATATGGTGTAGAACAATGTGCTAAAATGACTATATTTTATTCTGGTGACTTAAGAGGATACACAGAGTTATCCAGAAATCTCATACATTGTAGTGCCCATGGTTAGTTTTATTATCAGCTTACGAATCTTTGTTATTTCAAGAGGATCACAAGCTTGTGGACTGTGCAGTTCTCAGCTTGCTAATCTCTCTTTGCATGGAGCTGTTGGTGTGCAGAGTGCCAGCCCCAGCCCTCACACGGCATCACATGCTCTAGAGTGTGCGGTGGCTTCCTCCAGAGGAAATAGAGAGAAAACAGAAATGCCTCAGAGGAATAACTGCACCAACCAGCAAAGACAGGTTCCTCACCATCATCCAACAGGGCTCATGGTCTCCCTGTAGGATGTCCGGTGACATGTGCCCCACACTGGAATGACCAGTAAAGGCCCTTCATGCCTGTAAAATGCAAAGTGTTGTGGTCCAGGAGTGTCAAAGTGGACACTGTATGTGGCACCTGGTAGCCTGGTGCTTGTGAACTTGAACTTATAGTCCTAGCAGGAAGAAAAGCAAAAAGGCCAAATTTAGGAAAAGACTCTGTATAAGAAAGCATGATGATAAGGAAAATGCAGTCATGGACATGGACCTTTTATAACACTTCCAACATAAAGAAATGAAAATAGCAAAAGTGAGGTTGTATAACACTCAATGTTTTATAGAAATATCCCATGGTTTACTATATTTTATTATTTAAAATGAAGGTGATCTGTTGATATTGGTATGATATAGTTCATAGGAATAAACATTCAGGTGAGCAAACTTCAACCACACATAACTGATAGAATATGAAAACCATATATACTGGGCCTGCTGGTACACGCCTACGATCCTCGTGCTTGGGAGGCCGAGGAAGGAAGATCCTGTGGGTTGAGGCCAGCTGTGCTACAAAGTGAATTCAGGGTCAGCTGAAACTACATAGACTGTATCTCAAAATGGCCCCCCCAATATATATGTGATATACATACAATCTGTGCATGTAAAACATTGACTCCTAATCCACAACTGTTAGGGGACAATGATTATTTATTTCAAACATTTAAATTTCCCAGAAGTCACTTATTAAAAATAATTTAAATATTTTCAAATGCTCCTGGGATTACTTACTCATTAACTTTGCAAGCATAATTAAATTATATTTCCTAATTTTATGGTGACAGAAAGAAATAGCTTTCTGAGTCATTAACATATTGACTTTAAATTAGTAGAAACAGGAAACCATAGCACTGTCAGGATGCACAATGTGAAAGATGAATTTGAAATTATATTAAGCAGATAAACCTTCAGGGTAAACATAGTTAAAAGTTATGACGGAGGAACTCCTATTATATCTGCAGAGAAAAAGCAGATTTCAAAACAGATGCAGGAAGTACAATGCTTGTGTAAACTACGTGGAATTCTATTTGAGGCAATGCAGGGCTGTTTTGCAGTGACTGGATGTATGGTTTGTGCCTATGTGAGAGGGTATGTCTGTGTGTCTAAGTGGAGACAACCAATCAAAATTCTTAAAATATTAGTCAAAGACGAAAGCAAGGGAACAAACCAGGGGTGGATGTAGAAGGTAAGCGAAGATGTTAAGGAGATTGGTCAGCATCATCACAAACACCTTTAGCACTGCTTGGTTTAAAGCTAAAGACTGGGTTTGGAAATTTGAAGAACACATGAAAAAGCAGAGAACCCAAGATCACTAGGTTTTCTTTGTTTTTCAGAAGTGGGGTATTCAAAGACAAAGTTCGTGGAACAAGAATTACAAAGAGTCATTACCTAAGTGAAGTAAATATTCATTATTTTAATATAGAGTCTAAGGTACAGTTTCTTGGCCATCTGGGAAAGTTGTCTGCGTTTTTAAGAGAATTTCAGAAAATAATTTGGTGCATGGTCTTTTCTTTGTATTTTCTGAAAGTGTCCGTGTGATGCTGGCGCCATTTCTCCTTTAAAATTTGATGGGCATGAACGGTGAACTGTGTGCACCCAGAGGGGCATTTGCAGGAACAGTTAGAGTGTGAGGCTACTTGTGTTTGTTTTCTCTGTTTTCTTTCATTTTGGTACTTAAGAAAAAAAATCTATATGATTAATTGTATTTCTCAAATTTATTGGCAGAAAATATAGTATTGTCTTTTTATTTGTAATGTGCATTTTGTTTTGTTTGGCTTTGGTTTTGATTTTTGAGATAGGCCCTTGCTATGTAGTTCAGGCTGGCCTTGAACTCACTATGTAGCTGAGGCTAACCTTTAATTTGTGGCATTGCTCCTGCCTCAGCCTCCTGCATGCACCACCACAGTTCACTGGCAATGTGTGTTGTGCTATTTTACCCCTGTTGTGGCTTATATCTAGATTTCTCCCCAAATCTCATGTTCTCATAGGAATTTCTTGGAAGTAGATGGATCTAGGGTGTGTGATACTGAGATGAAGGTTCTGCGGTAACAGAGGGGGTGTAGCGCAGTTCTAGGTGTACATGGAAGCCCCACCCTGAGTGTGGGTAGTACCAATCAACAGGCTTAAAGCATGGATGGAATATAAAGAGAGAGAGGGAGGGCAGGCTGCTGATGCCTCCTGCCTGCTCTGCATGAACTGGTCCTCCTCCGCCATGCCATCCTGCCTTGCAGTCAGCCAGCTACGGACTGCAATCTATACAAACTGAGAACTGATATAATTTGATCTTTTCTTTCCCAATTTCTTGAATTAAGAATTCATTTATCATATCCAATTACTGAATTTGAGGATTTTAGATCCTTCTTTTTTCCTAATGTAAGAATTTAAAACTATTTGCTTCCTTTTTAGCACTGCATTGTCTTTCATAATTATTTTTACTTTTATTTAATTTGATTGAAATTATTTTCTAATTTTTGAGTAGTTCATTTACTTATTTAGAAGTATGTTGCTGAATTTACAAATATTTGATCTTTTTCTATTTTTCTTATTACCATTTCAATTCCATTTTATTCATGAAATATATTCTGAATGATTTTAATATTCTCATTAATTAACTAATAATTATCTCAGCTGTAGCCTAACAAATGTATAGCATATATGGAAAATAATGCACAATAAACTAATTTTGTGTCTAATAATATAAAGATATTGATGAATACACATCATAGGTATTATTACTCAGGTCCATTTTGTCTCTTCTGATACTTTCTCTAGAATTTTAACAATTATTTAAAGACAAACTTAAAATTTTTGTTGAATCATTTTTTCCCTTAATTATGTTTTCCTTTATGTATCTTAAATTTCTGTTAGTATGCAAAGACATATTTATCATCATCGTGTCAAATTTATCAGTAGACTATTTTATTATTCTGGCATGTCCCTATTCTTTGTAGTCATATAGATGTTTCTGCATTAATAAGCTTCTGCAGACTTCTTACTCTTACTAATTCACACTGCATCTTCTTCCAGCCATCCAATTTGAACTTACCTGAGTCATGTGCACTTCATACGTGTGTCTCACAGCCAGAATATAATTGTGCGCACTTTTTCATCCATACTAGTAATCTCCTATTTTGAATTGAAGTCTTTATTTGATTATCAGTTTATGGAATTATTGAAGTGGTCAGCTGGGATCTGTCACGTAGGTATGAATTTTCTCTTTGTTCCATGAGATGTTGTTTGTTATTCCTTTATAGTGCTATTTTGATTTAATTTTTTATATTTCCATTTCAATTTTTTATACATGCAGCTGTGGTTGTACTAGAAATATAATTTTTGAAATATAATTTTCAACCTCACAATTTATAGCATTACTGTTTCACCTTTTCATAAAATATAGAAATCTTTTGATATTCATGTTTCTTTATTATCTTCTGATCTGCACTGGTACACATTTATATTGATTGTAAAGTGCAAAGGATGATTCATAATGTGTTTTGTTTTGAAAGGTGGTGTAAATATTGACAGACATAAACAAAAAAACAAAGAGAATACTTTATTTACTCAGATGTTGGCAATGTCTCATTATAAACAATCCTTTCTGAAAATCAACATTTCCAACAGGGGTTATTCTCCTTCAGCCTGAAAAACTTCCTTTAGCATTTCCGTTACTGTAGGTTTGCTGACAATAAATTTTCTCAGATTTCTTTCTTTTTGGAAGACGACATTATTGAACCTGCTTCTGAAAGTATATTCCCACTAAGTATAGAATTGTGTGTTGACTGATTTTTTCTTTCAACACTTCAAAAATGTAGCACCATTCTCTTCTTACTGGTCAAGTTTTTGATGGTATTTCATTTGTTAGTTGAATTTGTGATTCCATGTCTGGAATGCAGATACGTTACTACTTTTTCTCCAACTGCAGTAAAAGTTTCTTCCTAATCATTGTCTTCCAGCACTGTGATTACCTGCTGTCCCCCTTGGCCCTGGCTTCCTCAGCTTATTCTGGTGTTTGTTGAGTGTCTCATATATGGAAATTTCTTTGTTCTTCATATTTGAGAAAATGTCAACTTTTTTCAGTTATTTTCCCTACATACCTTCTCTCTCTTTGCTTAAGACATCATTTATGTTGGAACGTTATTTTGATTCATTCTTAAGAGTTTAATACCTTCCTATGTTATAACTATTTGGTGATTAAGTACATTTACCAGTCCTCTAAAAAATTTAAACATTGGCTTTTGAATTCTAGAGTTTTCAATTGATGTCTTGGTTACTTCTCTCTTGTTGCTGAAACAAAAAACCAAGGCCCAAAATGAAGGAAGGAAAGGTTTATTTAGCTTACAGTTTGTGGAGGTTCCATCCATACTTGGCTGGTTCTGAGGCAGAGTCAAGAGGGCTACAGTTCATGGCAGCAGAAGATAGCAAAGCAGCAAGAGCCAAAAGGGAGGAATGGCGGCAAACAGCCTCTCTCCACCTCCCTTACATTGTAAACAGGCTAGCCTCACCCAGGGGGCATGTAGCACATCTCCATGCCCTCCTCTTCTGCAAGTTCAGGATATATACAAAGTAAGCACCATGGCTTCCTCCTCAGTCACTCAGCCAAACCTCTAGACTCCCCAAATTGACACAATGTATCCACCATAACAATCCACCATTTGTCAACTTGGCAACCAGACACATTTCTTTAAACCAATTTCCAGATACAAAGCCATTATATTACATTAGAACCATAACATTTTGCCCCCTGAAGACTCATGTACATCCCTTTATGCAAAAGACATTTAGTCCATCTGCAAGAGTTGCCAAAGTCCTAACAGTTTCAGCATTGCTGAAAAGTCAAGGCAAGCTCTTTAGTTACAAACCCCCATATGAACAAAATGTTAAACACTTCCAACATTCAATGGCACAAAAAAAAATTACCATTCCAAAAGACACCAACAGGGGAATATAGAGCATTGGGACCAAAACAAGCCCAAAACCCAGCAGGGCTAACATTCCACATACAGCATCTGAAGCAACTTGTGGCACACTGTGAGCTCCAAAGGGCTTGCATGAGCCCACCCCTATGGCACTTCTGGTGGTTACAGCCTCCAGGGCTTCTTTCTTAGGCCTGATTTGCTCCCTCCTTGCAGCTTTCCTCAGATGATCCATGGTCCTGGTTTTTCTAAATGTGTGAGGTCTCCAGTGCACATTTTGCTTTACACTCGTAGCTTTATACACTGCCCTCTCAGGGGCACACTGCCTGGCCTCCCAGGCCTTCTGAAATCTGGGTGGAAGCCTCTTTAACCTCAGTACTCCTGCATTATCCATGTACCTAAAGTCAGGGCCACATGGATAATGCCGAGGTCTGCTGCCACCCGAAGCAGTAGCCAAACTTCCCTCTCTCTTGGCCTTAGGGCTCGAGTGTCTGGATCGCTGGTCGCTCTGAATCCAATTCTGAGGAACAAATTCTCTATTCTGCCTCCATCTGGAACTTGGTGCGGCTGCTGCCACCACTCTGGAACATAGCGCTCTGAGGCTTTCTCCTCATGGCAAAGTCATTCATCTTTGCAGGTTTGAGACTGCAAAGGTTGGAGGCTTGCTGTTTCTGGTGATATCTTCAGGTCATCTTTTCCATACTCTTGTTCCCTCTCAGCAATAGAGATCCCCTCAGCCTTATCTTTGTAGTCCACAGCTTTACTGGAGCTTCCTTTCTGACCAATCTCACAACATTTTAAATCATCCTGCTGGGCTCTTTGCTTTTGATTCTTAATATAAATCTGGCTAAGAGCCCCCAACAATAGCCATGCCACTTCCCCAACATTCGACTGCCTTAAAATTTCTTTTGCCAGATTAATCAGTTTTCTGCTGCCCTTAACCTCATTTTTAGGCAAAGTCTTTGGACAGGAACATGCAGACAAACTTTCTGCCAAGCCATAAGATACATCTTCTGGAGTCCAACAACCACTGAAGTCCTTCTTTCCAGGAGAAACCCTCTGAACCCGGTCTTTACTGGCAGGATTTCTATCAGCCTTCTGGTCTTCCCAGCTCTGATCAGAATCTCCAAAACAGAACAGCCTAATTCCAGCTCTATTCTTTCAGATGACATCTCTGAACCTTTCCAAACTCTTCCCACAGGCCATTTCCAAAGGCTCTTGAACCACATGATCAGGTATAGTTACAGCAGCGACCCCACTCCGCTGGTACCAAATTCTGTCTTGGTTACTTCTCTCTCATTGCTGAGACAAAATACCCAATGCCCAAAATGAAGGAAGGAAAGGTTTATTTAGCTTACAGTTTGTGGAGGCTCCATCCATACTTGGCTGGTTTTGAGGCAGAGTTAGAGGGCTACAGTTCATGGCAACAGAAGATAGCAAAGCAGCAAGAGCCAAAAGGGAGGAATGGCGGCAAGCAGCCTCTCTCTACCTCCCTTACATTGTAAACAGGCTAGCCTCACTCAGGGGGCTTGTAGCTCTCACATAATCTCCATGCTCTTCCACAGGCTCAGGATATGTGCAAAGTAAGCCCCCTGGCTTCCTGCTGAGTCATCAGCCAAATCTCTAGACTCCCCAAGTTGACACAATGTATCAAGCATAACACTTGACTGTTTTCTTCATTCATATTTCTGTGTGGAAATGTTCTCATTTATTCAGTGTGACAATATTTTAATTTATTTCATTAAAGATAATTTTAATAGCTTTTAAAAAATCTTATCTTGTGAGTTTCAATGCATCTGAATCATTTCAGTGATGATTTTTGAATTTCCCTTCCTGTTGCAAATATGTTTTCCCCCTGGTTCTCCATTCATTGAGTAGTTTTGCATAGTCTCCTATTAATTCGGAATGTTAAATCAGGGGGTTAAGGATTAAATTATCGACACAATGGATTGTAGTATCTGTTTCTCTCTCTCTGTTGCAGGCCGTGCATTTTGTTTTAGCACGATAGTATTTTGTTTGGATTTAAACAACACATTCCTCTTCTGGGCTGGCCATGCCAGACTCAATTCCACATCTGTGTGCAGCTGAGTGGCAATAGTCAGCGTTCAGTTCAAGACATCGCCAACAGAGTCTACGATTCGCTTTCTGATTCTTCCTTTACTTGCAGTATTCTTCCACCTTACACTAGTTGTGGTTACCCTGGTGCTTCACAGACTGAGTCCATTTCGAAGCTAAAAACAAGAAAAATAAAGTTTGCCGCAGACAGCCCCTGTCCACCAACAGTGCTCTGCTCACCAGAGAACGTCTCCCATTCTCTTTCTGTTACTTCAGGGGCCTGGTTCGTGTGTTCTGCTTATCTGTAAGTTCGTGTTCCGTAGCTTGCAGGGGTCACTGCTAGAGCCAAACACCAGAAGCAGAAGGTTCAGGGTCTGCTTTCTTTTTTCAAAATTAACTTTATCATTGTGTTTAGATATATGTACTGATCACATTCTTCATAGGGAATTGGCACTTGCACATAATATATCTTTATTATTTTTTCTGCCAATCCCCTCCTCTCCTTTCAACCCCTCTTCTCCTCCTTATTCGCAAAACTTTGTAGGAATTTTTTTAAATTCTACACTGCTTTCTTAATAGATACACTCTTGTCTTTCATAAAACAAGGTTGAATTTCCTACACTATTTATTACTATGTAATTAGTGAGAAAACTTTCACTTTGAAACCAGCAGAAACCAGCAGGATACCACAGTGTATGTAGTGATGACATTTTATTATTTACATTTAATGTTTTCTTTACAAATTTTAAAAATGTATGCACTAAAAACATTTTTTGTTCCTTTAGATGTTGTGATTAGGATTTTAAATAACCCCAAAGGGACCCATACTAGCTTCAGAGCCGGTGGTGCTGCTGGGAGGAGGGGCCCCTTTGAGAAGGGCGAGGAAGTTAGGTCGTTGCGCATGTGCCCTCACACGGAAGCCAACAGTCAGTTTGCAGATGTGCTACTGTACTGCATTAGGGACAGCTTTGACAGCTTCTTGAAAGTCATGGTTCTCCATGCTCTCTTCACTCTCTTGCTGCCATGTCAATTAGCCTAGCTTCGCGTCGTCATCCCCGCCTCTCACCCGCAGGTCCTGAAGCCACAGGGAAGTGGACATGAACTGAAACCTCTGAAGTCATGAGCCGAGATACACTTTTTCACTTCTGAATTTATCAGGGTGTTTTTCATGGTGATGGAAATCTGACTAGCACAGATATTCCTGTGTATTTGAAATATTATTGTCATACATTTACATGAATTCCTTCTTAAGTATTAGAGGCTTATTTTGTAAAAATCACATATTCAAAATTTCCTAGTCCCTTACTTACCATGTTTGCTTTAAACCATCTTTTCCCTGGTAAGACATCTCGGAGGGTTGTAAGAAGCAGACATGGGCTTTGAAATCAATTGGTCTTTTTTTATAATAATATTCAGTGATAAAGGAATAATTGAATCATCTTATTTATAGTTTTACATTCTGAAATAGTTCTTATAATATCTTATTGTAATTTTCTGTAATTTTAGAAGTTCTTTTGTTAAGCAGCTGACTAGTGTCATTGCATGTCTCAAATATACCTGAGATTGCTAAATAAATTTCAGAACTTTTTATGGACCCTGAACTTTCCAACAGGATTAACTTCTGTCTATTTGACTGCCTATGCATCTGTCAGTCTGTCTATTTTCCTATCAGGTGCTCAGCTTTTCGTCATTTGGTCTTTTAATTATCTCAAATATCATCCTTATTTGCCTTTCATATGTTGAACATGAAGCAGAACTGACTCCCCTGAGTGTGAGGCTTGGCCGCCCTTGCACTTTCTCCTGTGGTACCAGCATGGGGTGGAAGCTGGCCGGGAGTCTCAGCAGTCGCAAGGCTGGGGCAGAGTCCGGGGTGGCACCGGTGCAACACCCTGGGGATGGAACGGCGTCTGTGCTATTGTCAAAGCACAGGAGTAAGTAGAGGTCAGATGAAAGTCCAGTTTTGAGCACTGCTTGTTTCACAGGAGAGAGTGCTGCAGGTATTGTAAGAATATCTTACTATATTTTGTGAGTTATTTCAAAGTTTTATTATTTCCAGCCCCAGCGTCATGTGCACCTCTGCTCTGTCTGCTCCCTGAGACAAAGGAGTCTGCTTGGCTTTGCTGTGTGGCCAGCAACTCCCTGCAGCCGTGCTTCAACTGCAGCCTCATCCACTGTGGTTTTCCCGCCCTGAGTATGTTGGTGTATCCCGAACATTAATAGTTACTTTCCAGAAGATTAGTGCTCTGGCTTTACAGAATTGTTATCCATATCAGTTATCATTAAGAGAGAAAGATGATGTAAAATCATGCATTTAAAACTCTGTCTTAAATATCTCTACTCACAGGCTGGGGATATATCTCAGTGGCACAGCACCTGTCTGGCAAGTGTGAGGCTGTGAGTTCAATTCCCAGTACCAATAAATAAATAATAAAGCTTTAATATCTCTACTCACATGCACATCTCTTATGTTTTATTAACTGTGAATATGTAAGAACAAATTTTATGTAGAATAAGTGAATGATACAATCAAATATATATTTGTGAATTCTTTAGGTGTATAATTTAACTTAGCTTATTGATGGCTTTTACCTCCACTGCACACCATCTTCACTCAGAGGCATGTCAAAAATTTCCAGTCATTCTCCTTTATAACTTTTAGACAGACACCAAGATGTTTGCCTTGAGCAGTGTGCAAAGAGACTGAATGTTTTGAAAACAAAGTTGCAGAGTATGTACTTCGTAAATTTTATATTTGATGTAAATTATATATTTGAGCCATAGCTAGCCAGCTAGGTAGATGAAAAGAATATATTCAAATATATATATATATATATATATATATATATATATATATATATACATATACATATACATATATATATATAATATATATATTATATATATAAATTTTCCTTAAAGAACTATATACATAGTTCTTTAAGGAAAATTTATCATGTTTAAAAATTCAATAAAAATCTTCTCAGATTAATGTTCACTTGTTCACTTTATCATTAGTAGAAAAAGCACATAAGCAGCCAGGGGTGGTGGTGCACACATCTGTAATCCCAGCAGTCAAACAACTCAGGCAGGAGGATCACATGAGTTTGAGGCCAGCCCGGGCTACATAGTGAGTTCCAGGCCAGCTTGAACTATAGAACAAGACCGTATCACAAAAAAAAGTAAAGAAAAATTATATAATAAATAAAAGACTTAATTCTCAAAATTATATGGATAAGAATATTTATTATTAATGCATAATTTGACAACTTCTAATAACATTGCATTTTCTTTCATGATACCCAGGGTCTCTAGACAAGTGTGCTCTACTACTGAGTCACTGGGTAATATATCTTGACTTTTTCCCCTACTCATTTAGGCAGTCTGGCTAGGATGTGCAGGTTCTTCTCAAAGTTTTGTTTCCCTGCTTCCTCTTCCCCAGAATCTAGGTTTACAGCTATGTATCCACCACGCATAGCTGACTTTTGTTCTTCCACCTTCAGATATCAAAAGGAAAAATAGTTCTCTGCTAATGCTACACTCTTTGCATGAGTACTACGGTTCAGAGGGTTCATCTGTGGGTCTCACAGAATTTGTGTAACCTTGTTCTATAAATGCATGTGGTGTAGTCATGTGTGTGACCACACGTATGGGCTCGGATCACACTGTAAAGGATAAAAACCATTCTTCCAATACTTTATTTGAATGATGACAATTCTATTATAAAATGTGCTTTCTCTTCTTTTGCAGTTCCTTTTTTCTGATTATTTTGCATTGTGTTAATATTTATATTTTTCAATATTGTGTAATTTACATGTGGAATATATTTCATTGCTTTGCTTTCATAAAGTCTTAGAATTACGAACTTACTGAGTCTTCGTGTACTATACACTGTCAAGGGTACTGATGCTGTCAGTATGGTTAAAAGCAAAGGAGCTAAGTGAGTCACTTCCTTTCCTCCATTTAACTCTAAAGAGTACCTAATTATTATTTGTTTCCATTTTCCTGAAAGAAATAAGAAATAAAATAAAATCCCAGGAGTTCGAGGATGCCTTAGGCAAGCACTGGCATGATGGGAGATTCAGAGGGAGACCCCGAAGCAGAGGTGTCTGGCCCAGAGTCATCCTGGGTGGTCACAGGCACCCACACTGCACTTCTCTAATGAAAATGTGTACTTTAGCATAACTGCAGGGGGCTGTACATCTCAGTAACTGTGGGGGGACACAGGAAACAACCTTTGTGGTTGCCCACTTGTATGATGAACAGCAAGAGGTGTGCTTGTGTGTCAAAGTATAAACAGATGAGTTTTACCCACATTATGCACTGTTATGGGCTGTGTATTTATAATTTGTTTTATTAAAGGTTTTCTCTTTATTTCTATTTCAGGGTTTGCCCCATTCCATACAATATCACATGAGAGTCCACTTGTACAGCTCTGGGAGAAGGTAGGTAGTGAGTTGTCATGTTGTTCAGCCACGCATGATGACCTGTGTTGTGTAAGCTGAAGACATTAGCAAGATATGACAAATAGAGATGTGCAGAATGAAGACCTTTATTCAAATGAGGGCGAGAACTGTAATGTAAATAAATATTTGATAAGTCAAATGCTACAAAATGGTCCTGTATTCCTGAAAGATCCAAAGTTAGAACAAGGTCAGAAAATGTTACTAGGTTCTTGCCAGGGGTGAAACCCACTGGGTGGGTGCCAGCACTGCCATTCCATGTTGGAAATTGTTTCGAATGGACAATGTACTACAAGATGTTTTGAAATATAGTAATAATGAAATACAAGTAAAACATTGTATATGCATCAAAGTAATACTCAAAATATATTTATCATGACAGCTCACTACCTGAACTAAAGCCTTCATAGCAGGACTTTGTCATTCTGATTATCAGAATCTAAAGGACTTAGGGAGAAGTGACTGATGTGACACTGAGATTTTTAGAACAATAACACTCAACATACTTGGCTTCCTTCAAAACTGCCTATGTTTTGATGATGAAAAGCCCTGTCAAGAAGGAAAAACTCCAACAATTTAGCTGCTATTCACTCATGTTTGAAAGCCTGATTCTGAGCTGCCAAGCAATTTATACACCACCCAAATGCATGATGACTGAGGAACAGCTTCCATGATTTCATGGTTGCTGATGCTTTCTTTTTTTTTTTTTTATTTTAGAAACATAAAAGTACAAAAACATATTGACAAACAGACACCCATTATCATAGAAAATAGTACAATCACAACTAATCTATAGACAAGGTGATATGGTCTCAACAGTAGTTGTTGCTTTATCCATTGATATCTTCGAATTGTAGATGTATGGACCCATATACAGACATGCAAATTT
>PVLD010019698.1:0-35730 GCA_004027595.1 Dinomys branickii
CCATTTTTGGGTATCAGATTCAAAATGTGGAGCTATAAATTCCAAAGGCAGTTCAGCAGGCGGAGGTCTGCTGCAAAGGCTGCTCCAATGATTCCTTCTCTTTGGGAGAATGTCCCTTAAGCTTTCTGCTGAGATTTGTTCTTCTGTCTTCCCTTTTTTTGGGTATCTGATTCAAAATATTGAGCAGTAGATTCCCCAGGCAGTTCAGCAGGCAAAGGTCTGCTGCAGAGGTTGCTCCAATGACCTTTCTTTGGGGGAATGTCCCTTAAGCTTTCTGCTGAGAGTTCCGCTTAAAAGGCTGTACAGATATTGGTTAGATACTCCCTATCAAGTGAGCTGGGTGAAGTGTGTAAGACCGCTCCCCCACCCTCCCAGGTTTCCCTGCAGGTATAGGGATGGATCTCCTCCCCCACTCGGTGATCTGCTCGCGAGCACAGATAGCTCACCAATTTTCGGAGTCCCTGCATGCAGGAAGGTTCCAAGGTTCCAGTTTATCCTTTGGGGCTTTCTGCGCGGCCCGCCCGATGCGCACGAAATGTGGGACTGCTGGGCGTTGCCGCCGCTAAAAAGCCGATCTCTGTCGGGAGTCGCCGGAAAGCTGCGCCGGCTCGGGAGGCGGGAGGGACCGAGATGGCTGTGTTCCCAGGGCGTTCGGACCCAGCCAAACTTCCTCCCCGCGCGGAGCGTTTCTGGCTCCCAGTGTTTGGGGCCCTCCGCGTGGCCTGCCCGATATGCGCGAAATGTGGGACTGCCGGGCGTCGCTGCCGCCAAAAAGCCGATCTCTGTCGGGAGTCGCCGGAAAGCTGCACCGGCTCGGGAGGTGGGAGGGATCGAGCTGGCTGCACTCCCAGGGCACTCGGACCCAGCCAAACTTCCTCCCCGCGCGGAGCATCCCTGGCTCCCAGCATCTGGGGCTTTCCCACGTCTCGCCACGGCAGCCTGGGCCGCCCTACCGCATCTCCCCTGGCAGCTCAGAGAAATACGCCCAGTTTGAACTTCCCAGCCGAGGTCCCGGCATTCACGCTCGCCAAGTCTGTCTCGAGCTGGTGGTGTTTATTAAGGAGGATCGCTCCCTTGCTGCTCACCTGGTCGCCATCTTCCCGGAAGTCCCACCCTTTCTTTTTATCCCAAAAACTTCAGTTTTAAAAATATTTCTAATAGCCAGTTTTTATTCCAAAGTCATGTACACTTTTCTTAGCACCTGTGTCACATTTTTTTTTTTTTTTTGTATTTTGAATTAATGTAAAATGGTCCGGGGGTATAGCTCAGCAGCATGCGTGCTTTCCTGGCAAGGCTGAAGTCATGAGTTCAAAACCTGGTACAAAAGAAAAAAAGATTTACCTATAATTGATGTAAAATAATCTTGGCTTTTAATCTATCCTCAAACTGGACCCACCCCTGAACCTGATTTGTATAAGGAAAAGCCAGACTAAGACGTAAGAATACTTTGAATTAAAGAGAGTGCTTCGCTGCTTTGTCACACTGAAGCCTTGAACCAGACTGATTCTGTTTACAACAGAACATGGTAAAGGACCAACCCCACGTTCATGTGGTCAGATGCCAAGTTTGACATTGGAAAAAGGACTATTCCACAGTTGGGAAATGTAGGAGGCAAGCATCTTCTGCAGTCACCTAAGAGGAAACAGGAGAAAAAAATCAGTGCTGAGTGAAACCGTGAGTATTTCTCAACCAGAAGAATACAGTTCCTCACTCCCACAGACAGTACTGTTCCTGAGTAATATTCTCCATAAGAATATTTACCTTTATGTTTCCCCTTTCTTTTACAGAGTAATCATTCTACGCAAGGATCATTTCTGTCTGGTCTCCGTCAAGCCTCTAAACATCGCTGGAACAAAAACACTAACTCATTTAGGGAACTCCACGGGCAGCAAAGCCTGGGGAAATTGTGTCATCCATTTAAGGTGTCTGATGCCAGAGACACACCATTATCCTGGGCCACTGCCGGCTCCCTTGAAAGTAATAAGTGGACAGTACAGGAAGCTGGAAGGAAATCCAATATCTAAAGCCAATATGAGAGTGTGAGCCCAATCTAATAAGAATAGACTGGCTTTGCTTTATTTCCATTTTGTCACCTGCTTTGTGAGGAAAGTGAAACATGATAAATCAGAACATAGTGGCAGCTTCTGAGTACACATTGACCCTTCATTCCCTGCTCCTTTATAACAAATATTTTTAACTCACTTAAATTAGTGGAGATTGAGTTTCTCACCTACATCCTCATTTTTATCACAGTCAAAGTTTAAGCAAGTTTCCTGATCTTACCCTTAAAAGAATTGATTGTTCACTGACCTCAGACTGCTTTAAATTTGCAAATAAACTTGGTGGAAAGGTAGGTGAGCTTCTGACATGCATGGAAGGCAAGAGTCAATTCCAGGAAATAGAAGAGGAGGATGTGTTGGCGAACTTGTCTACCACTTTTAAGGAACCTAGAGTTTCAATAAAACAAATTTTGAATTGAGCAAAATTGCTAAACTGGCAGAAGAGTAGAGAATCTGAAATCTTAGCTTTTTCTGTCTTAGTAGGGTTTTTAAGCAAATTAATTTAGTAATTCAAACATAATCGTTTTTTACAGTGTCCTTGTGCCCACACTAGTACCTCTGTATATTGTGTGATCGTTTAAGTTTTTACATAAGCCCTATCAAGACTTTCCCATTAATGGAATGACTGCAGCAGGCTGTGGAAAAGCCTCCTTAGTTCAAAAAGTGTTAAGAGACCATAGGATGCATCTGCCAGAACTAAGATAAAATTTATTTCACCCATAAAATTTCTTGTAATTTCCTATCATCTTCTATATATCCCATGGAAATCTTATAGTTTTTAACTTAGTAGCTGGCCCTGTTATTTAGTGGTGACATTCAAACCTGTCTTGAGTCAATGAACTAGAAAGCTATTTTCCTTTATCTAGACTTCAGCAGTTTACTATTTTACTAAGGAGGAAAAGCATGCTCAAAAACGCTAACTGACCTATCTGCCCATCACCACTGATTCAGAGAAGAAGTGTATCTGGAAACCGTGGTTCTTGTCACTCTTCTCCTTTGCTTTATACTTGTGTAACACGGCTGTGGTGTCATTAGCCACACTGCAGATCAGCTTCTGTAGTACATCCTTTCCCACATGTGAGCTTATGAAATGTTCTCAGCCGCTCTGGAGAATAAATGTGGTCATTACCCTTATTTCATATGTAAGAAACTAATGCCCAGAAGGGTTAGGTTGCTTGATTAAGCTCATCAACTGATAGCTGGGTAGATCTCAGATTTTAAGCTAGTTTCTTTTCAACTCCAACACAAATCTCCAAGCCATACCTTATACGAAATATCATCTAGAAAGTTGGTGCTTCAAAGGCCTCTCTTTCTTTTCCAAATTTCCTAATGTCTCCCTTAGGGAAAAATGGCAATTTTCAAAGTTGTCCGTACTCTGAATGCCAACTCTTGTTTAGAAATCTCTCTCGGGCTGGGGATATAGCTCAGTGGCACAAGCACCTACCTAGAAATCAGTCTCTTTGGTCATCTTTTGATCCCTGCACGGCTGTGTTAGGAGTTGAAAATGGAGCTGAGAACTGTATTTAATGAAAGACAACACCAACCAGAATGCAGACCACTTCTGCGCAACTATTTTGCATCCATAGAGTTGAGAGGAGAGAAAGGAGAGAAAAATCAATAAATTTGAATTTGCTTGTATCAAGGAAATAAATGTAAACTGACATTTTGGAAAAGGGTTATCATTATCATTTTAAAATCAATAGAGCCCTGTGCATTTTGCTTTGATAATATTTAGTTTTGCAGCTGATTTGAAAACTAACTCCATGCACTTTCTATGCCAGCAATCTTCAGACCCAGCCCTTTTTAGAGATGGGAGAAATGATGGATCAAAGGCCACAGCCTTTGAAATGGCAGAAGCAAGAACTAAAGGAGACTGGATTCAAAGAGAGTCTGCGTTTTACACTAGGTTGTCCCACACTGCAACAACAACCGATGTTGTTACAGTAGAAATATTTTTCTTTATATGTCTGTACAGGGTTAAGTGTGGTTTTCTTAAGTATTTCCAGATTCTAACATGGCAAAAATAATTCCCGGCTAAAAAGTTTTCAGATGTGATTCTGCCAAACATTTCCACTGGAGGTGTAGATAAGATGTGTCTGAAAGCCAGCCTCGGTGCTGCGTGGCCTGTCCTACAGTAGTCAGCATTGAGAAACCCAGCTTGGTACAGTGTTGGCCACGGTTGGTGCAAACCATCCAGTAGGAGGCATCATGCCTGTCCACGCTGTCACAGTAGAGGACTCTGGGACAATTGTTCCTACCCTTAGTTTTGCTGTTATTGACATTTTCTTTCTTTACTGTCTTGGAATCTGGGGCCTTTTGCTTTTGTTTTTTGTCAAAAAATATATTCTCAGTGTGGTTGGAGAAAGGGTAATTATCAAATACAGAGGCCCAGCTGTATAGAACATAGCTTCTAGTGTTCTGTAGGACAATTGAGCAACTACACCTGACAAAAAATTGAATATTGCAGAGTAGCTAGCAGAGGAGACTGAATGTTCTCCACACAAAAAAATGATGTCTGTTTGAAGTGATAGATGTGCCAGTATTTCTTACCTAATCATTACACATCATATACACGTATTGAAATGTCAAAATATCACATTTTACCTCAGAAGTGTATGCAGTATTAACATGTATCAATTAAAAATAGGAATGTATTTAAAATATATTCACAAATACTTTGTAAGGCTTTGGCTTAATTTTTCATACAAATGCTTAATATCTGCTTAGCTCCTAATGTTTTAAAAATGTCACTTCCATTTTGAAGTGTTGCATCCTTAACATTTTGGGGTTGAAATTCTTATTTACCCGTTCTCCGTCATCACAGGGCAACGCTAGGGCGGAGAGCCCACACAAGGTTCAGGACCTCTTTCATTTCTCTCCTACACCCTTAAGAGTGGTTCCCTACATAATCTTTCACTGAAATACTTAGAACATCTGTAGTTTGGTTCAGGTTAGGCCAAGGCCCTGGAAAGCAGACACTGTGGTGAGACGCGCGTGCACGAGGCTTTCTGGGAATGCTGTGAAGGACGAAGGGAAAAAGGATGCAACAGAAGAAGATGACTGCTGACCAAACTGTAACAGAGTCTTCAGCTCATCCCACAGGGCAGCTCAGGACAGCGCTTCAAATTCCCTCAGAATGAGGCCAGCAAGTGGTCAGGCCTCTGTTCCTACCCCTTCGTCATCCATTTGTTAGAGCTGGGCTGTTTGCAGGGAGGAAGCATAAACACGACTGAGAATCAATTTGCGTGTCCTGGGATTGGAGAGAGGACTGTGTGTGGATTTGCCATCAGGGGGTGGACTGGAGTTATAGCTTCATTACTGAGGTGGGAGATTGACTCATCCAATATTCTCCTGCCAGTTTTACTATGGGAAGAATGGGAGTATTGCAAGCACATGAACAAAGCCACAGAAGCCCATGTTTGAGAAAGTTGTCTATGAAAGAGTGAAGGCCTTTCTGAGCCTTTTTTTTTTTTGATTGGATAGTTTTCAGTTGGGAATTTGGCTGGACTTTTAGTTTTATAAATACAGGCATTGCTGGATTTTCCCTCCTAGGTATTCCATTATACAATGCAGCTGTTGATTAATTAAAGCAGGGATTCTGGTGTAATCTCAACAGGAACCTGGACTTGAGGAGACTCCTCTACTCCCAGGGCCTCTCTTAGAGGCAGGCTGACCTGTGAGTTGAAAGACAATAATCTCCCCTCTGAGTGTGTCCTGCAGAGCGTTACTCTGAGGACCATGAGAAGGGATCTGGGAAGTACTGGGTCTTTCCAAGGATTAGGCTTCTGATGGAGTTTCTGAGTCACTTGGAGAGGGAGGGACTGACTTACTGGCCTGAAGATTATAAAGAGGACTTTGAGGAGATCTACCAGTGTGGTTTCTTCCCTTAAATAGGTAGAGGAGGCCCACATGCCCCTAAGGGAGATAAGAATGTGTTCATCGATGATATCAACCTCCTCCTCAGAGCTTCTTCAAGTGCCGTATCTCTTGGGTCTTTGCAGAGGGATGGTTTCTGCTACACAGGCGAGAAAACCTGAACATAAAGGATCTCAGACCACTTATGCCTTACCTCTCATAGAAAAGATGTAACTGAAGAGTGGTATCGTACATAGGACGGACATTCTATACCTTGGTTCCTGCCGTTTCTGGGGCCTAATGGTGAGATCGGTGGGATGGGCAGAGCATTTCCTATTACACGTGGTAGGGCCTATGGAGGGAGAGAGAAGACTAGGTCTCAGGTCCTTCTGAGGGTGTCCTTGCAGCAGGATGGGGACACACTGAGCTGTGGGGGTGGAGGGGGTCTCCCATGAAACTCAAACTGCACTGCCAGACATCGCTGACAAAGCGAGCAGCACAGATGCACTTTTTCTTTAGACTTCTCTATTACTTGTGGTTTATTTTGACTCCCTAAAGACAAGGGTGGAACCCCCTACTGGCCACATCTAACTACTTGAGAAAGAATCTCCCTCATCTATCCCAATAAAAGACTCTGGTAATTTTTTTTGACATAGCAGAGACAGAGGACTATTTTCTTTTCATCTAAACAAACAAAACGTAAAGCCTTGGAAGGTTCCAAGTATAAACCTAGGTTCTGTTATCTATTGACTAAACTGCTCCAGCTCTACTTCATGTACTCACCACTAGTTGGATTGACCTCCACTGGCTGTTCTTTGTTCTGCTCAGGCCTTCAGCCACATGTTTCTAAATTACTTGAATTTCTCTTAGAAGAAACAGAAGGGAAACAGAAGGGATCTAACCAGATTTAGAAAGGAGCAGGGGTACAGGGCCATATGTTCCCCTAAAAGTTTAACCCATAGCTCTTATCTCTAAGGCTGAGATTTCCTGGTGTCTACAAGGACAGTTGGGAACATGGCAGAAAGACGAATTGGAATGGCTTCCTGAGATTTCAGGAAAGAGGGCCCTTGAAGCTAGTGACTCACTAAGGGAAGCAAGAGATAAAAGGTCACCTAGAGGAAAAACTCAAATGTGACTTTGATTATGCTGAACATACAAAGGGGCAGGCTGGGGTCAGTGGCCACTCGGGCAGCAGATCAAGTTATTGAGAGCTTTCCCCCACCCCCAAAGAAGAGTGAAAGTGCTGAGTGAAGTCCTGGGAAGGACAGAAGTGTGGGAGCAAAGGAGACACACACTTTGAACTTCAGATCACACATGCGGAACCTACATGCTCCATACAATGTTTTGGTTTGGTTTTGTTTGTACTTGACAGAGCCTAAAATGGTTTTTGTGTATCTGGGTTAACAGCCAATCTCCTGGCAGCCCTTAACTATCTGACTTTGGCCTCTAATGAGTGGCCAAAACAAAAAAGAAAGAAAGAAAAATAAGTGGGAAAGACAGAAAAAAAGAACTTCACCGAGTAAAGAAGATGATCCCTAAAGGGATCTTACCTTCTAGCTGGGCTCACCAAGAAAATGTTACCTGTTAATGGATCTGTCTTAGTCATTTGTCTCTTATTCCTGAGACAAAATACCCGACACCTAAAGTTAAGGGAGGAAAGGTTTATTTAGCTCACAGTTTGTAGAGCTCTTTGCCATAATCAGTTGGCTCCATGTAAGGATGGTGCATGGCACAGCAGCATCAGTTCATGGCAGTGAAGACAACAAAGCAGTAAGAGCAAGAGAGGCAAGCCTCTTTCTGCCTCCTCGATCTTATCCAGATTGCTAGGATTAGGGTGATGCGAATCCAATCAGCAGACGAATCCATCAATCACTCACACTTAATCCCAGCACCTTAAATCCTAGCATTGAACCACAAATCAATCACACACTCTAGATTCAGCTACCTCCAGAAAATCCCCATCTCCAAGTGCATGAGGCTTTGGGGGGACATCTAGACCAAACTACAACAGGGTCCTAGGAAATTATTCCAGGTTCTTGAGGTCCTGAACAAAGAAATAGAAAAGACACACAAAAAACGAAACAGGGATATACATTTAATGAATGTGGGAAAGAAATACACTCTGCACAGAGAGAGCTGGGTCGTGTACAGAGTAGAGACGGTCAGGAGAATAAGGGAAAAGGGTCTTTTGTGTATGGAATTTGGGGACTGGCTTCTTCATTATGCAGATAACATGTTAAGATGATTACCCTATCAATACCCACTTGGCTGGCACTAGATTTACATTGTTCTATAGAAGATTCATTTGGTTTTCTGCCAGATATAAATGAAAAATTGAAACTAGCACTGTTCTGATTGGCTGTGTGTACAGTGCTCAGGAACTGCAGTCACACTGTATCCTGTGTTCTGCACGTGTGTCCTGGATTGCATGACTGTAACAGATTTTTCCAAGTTGCTTCACTGGTTTTTCCCCAGCTATGATATTCTACCTCAGAATCCAGTATGCGCTTCACACATTTTGAGGGCTAGAGACAGAGCAATGGGGAGACAGTCCTCACATGCACCCTCTCCCTGTTACATCCTGAGCTCTTTATTGACGATATCATTACACTGGGAAATAGTCCCCTTGAGCAAGATAGGAACCCAAAAGAGTGAAATAAGGAGGAAAGGACAGTTCACCCAAGAGTGTGTTATCAAGCAGCTTCCATTATATCTTGGATCCTATGGACATTTTCTTAGAAGCTGTATAGCATGCACCTTAGGAACTTTCACCTGAGTGACAATGTTATGATTGTGACTCAGCAGTTGTGTATCTTGGGGTAAAAAGGACACGCCCTTACCCTTCTGGGATGTTGTTTATTGTGTTACTTTGAGAAGTTTAGAAGGTTAACTGTGTGACTCAGAAGGGAGCTGGGGTGCTTACTTTGCATTCATCCTAAACCTGTGCAAGAGGAGGGCATGCAGAGGGCGTGGGTGTAGAGGACCCCCCCACCTCCCAGAGCGGGTAGACCGCATAGAAAAGGGACTGAGGAGGGACCGGCTGCTGGTCCTTCGGAGGCGCTCCAGTCTTCGCCTTCAGCTTGGTCGTCTCCTGGCTTCCGGTGCAGACCGTTCAGCTTCCGCCTGGGACTCTTCAGCCTTCTGGTGCTGGCTCTCCGGCCTTCATCATAGATTCATCAGCATTTCGTCGCAGACCCATCAGCTCTTTGATACGGACTTACATGGGCACTTCAGTGAGCTCTAGGCCCCAGGCCTGGGCTCTTCAATCTCCAGTGTGCAGACACCCTCTGCACGCTTCCTCATCTAACCCTGTAGCTGACCACTGTAAACCAAATTTTAAATTCTTGTACATTTGTATATCTTGTGTTATATCTGTTTCTCTAGTAAAGCTTAACTGTTATAGACAAGGAGGATTTATTTACCAGCTCCTGCTCCCCCTGTTGCTCAAGGATTACTCTGAGCAGTGTTAGTTCCCTTGCACTTCCAGCATACATCTGCATGAGCGGACAAGGCCTCCCACACACAGAGAGGGTCAGAAAGTGGGACGTGCTCATGGTAGCTGAGGAGAAATGCTTTCAGGTTCTGCATTTGAACAGCCAGGTGCCTCCACAACAGCTGGTATACAAAGGTGGGGAGATGGATGCTGTGATATAATGAAAACATATTTGTTTTCTGCCCTTGGTTGCTGATACACAGTTTCTAATAACCCATGCAATCTCTTGTGATAAGAGTATTTATATAAGCTAATGAGGTAACCCATGGCTGAACCTCCTAAAGAACCAAAGAATAGGGCCCAGCTGGTAGGAAAACCAACCATGAGATAGGAGGGTTGGAACTTTCAGCCTCGCTTCCCAGATTCCCAATAGAGGGAGGGGCCGATGATTGAGTTGATCACCAGTGGTCAATGGTTTAATTAATGCATAATGAAATTAATTAATGCTTGCATAATGAAATCTCCATAAACACCAAATAGACTATTCAGTCAGCCTCCACACTGCCTACCTGACGGCAGCTGGAAGTTGATGTGCCTGGAGAGGAGCTGGAGACTTGGACCTCCTCATCAGCTTTCTTGTGCTGTCCATCTCTTCCATCGGGCTATTCACCTGTATCTTTTGCAGTGTCCTCATAATAAATGGGTCAACGTAAAGTATTTCCTTGAGCGCTGTGAGCCACCCTAATGTGAAGAAGGTATTTGGGAACTCCTGTTTATGTCCAGCTGATCAGAAGCATAAATCACAGGTGGAACTTACCCGTCGTGGCGGTGAATGACTTTGCTAGGGAGTAAGCCTAGTCATCAGCACCTGAAGAGAAGTTCGTGGGAATCAGTTTTGCAAGACTAAGGTCTCAGCCTATGGGAGCTGGTGCTCTCTCTGGGTGAAGAGTATCAGAATTACATTAAATTATAGAATTGCAAGTTGGTATGTGCTAGAGCTAAAGAAGTGCTTTGTGTGTGAAAAACACCACTAGATACTGGTGTCAGATGTGAAGTGTTGCGTGGCTGTACAAGACGGTAGAAGCACTTTGTTTTTGCCTCTCCTTAATAGTGGGTTGAGAGAAGAACTACTGTTAACATGGGTAGTAAATGCAGAAGAGGAGACACAAGCAAGCTCTTGCCCTTTATGAGCTTACGTCCTGTTAGAAAGTGATGCTATACTAACAGCAAAATAAGCAACTTAGCTGCTCCTGGTAAAAAATACTGTGAGAAAGATGAAGTGGTTTGTGCCACCTGGACTCGTACTGGGGCTCTTTTTAGATGGTCCCAAGGATCAGGAAATGTGGAGACACTTGAACAACTCCAGAATGAGAGAATCCAGTCATACCCCAAACCCATGAAAGAGCAAAGCAAATGCAAAGACCATGGGGTTGGTTAAACAGGGACAGAGGGAGGGCCAGAGAGGAAAGCAGTCTGGAGCCCTGGGAGGCAGGAGAGGTAGCCGGGTTCCTAGGGGGCCGTGCTGTACCTAGCAAGCTGTGATTAACCCTGGGCATGCTCCAGAGATGTGTGCAGAGGGAACACACCTTGGAAATTTACAGAGATGGCTTTTAAGGGTTGTGCCTTTTACCCGTCACCATGAAGGTTTTTGATACATGTCCTTTGACACATCATTCTTCCAGGTCACACCTTTGAATTGTGCACACCAGCTTGACGAGGAGCAAGCCTAGTGACATCACAACATTGTGTTTCAGCCAATCTTCTTGTCCACTACCCATGGCTATGTGAACGGTAACTCCTCTGAAATGATTAATCTTTGTTTCCCTACAGAAAGAAAAAAAAAACAGTTCCAGATAAAAACCAAACACTTCAGTTCAATTGTTTTGGTATAAATAATTGTGACTTCAAGATTCTTTCCCTTTACTGAGCAACAGATAAAATAATTGATAAAATGTACGGGATAAGGCAGTTCAATCTCCTGAGACTCCCTGGTTCTCTAACCTCGGAGAAGGTGTGACGCTGACACAGGTACTCCTCATGCCAAGGAGACTCTCTCTCAAAAGCAACAAGATATGACTTTGGTTTAGCAAATAAAAGATCTCAGGATCTTCAGCTTGCTTAGGAGGCCTCTCCCTACACAACGTTTTCCATTGTTCACTTGTTTCCAGTATTGCTTGCCTCCCCGAAAGTTGCTAACTTCTCAGCCAGGTGCTAGGTAAGTAGGACCGCTTCCCTATTAAGCCACCAGTTTTGTGTATTGGGACTAGAGTAGCAGCCAAAAAGAGAAAGGAATTGTTTGGAGATGCAAATAGGGAACCTGTAGCGCCTTTTCTGCACCAAACCAAGGAAACGATATGTAATAAGGAACAGAGAAAATAAAATAGAGTAGATGCTGTGTTATAGAACATGGGATAAGGCTAATGCAGCACTTTCAGTTAAAACGTAGCGTGCCTGGTTTCACCCAGAGTCGGTAAGAATTGCTCCAGGCAATTGAACATGAAAGCAAGCAAGAGAACAAACATACAAATAAAAACATCTCAAATACATACATATATATGTGATGCTTTTATTGTACATATGTATATACAGATACACAAGATATATATCACTATTGTCTCCTCTCTGGTACGTAGAAGCAGGTTAGTTGAGGGAAATATCATTGAGATAAAAAATATGTGTGCTTTCTGCACTGTTTCTTACTTGTCAAGACGTTAGGGGCAATTTGCATTTGAATTTGGAGAATGGTTGGTTTCAACTGTTGAATGTGTTACACAGTGCAACAGTTTGCTTAATCATGTAAAAAAGCAGAATAATAAGCAGTACAAGATTATTTATAATGAGCCTTTTGATCTTAGGTAAGACACCTTTACCTACCAGGGTCTCAATTGCACCTGTAAAGGAAGGACTCTTCTATTCTAGAGGACAGGTCTTGGCAGGGAGTGGACATCCTCTGCCCACAGGCACGCTCAGCCCTCTGATTTTGACTTTTTCACAAAAGGGACACGTCTTTAGAATGTAGTCTTCCTTTCTGGAGGAGTTTGCGTTTTGCTCTGTATCGTCTATTCTTAGGTTCTAAAATCAACCGCAGTACCTCTCAATTTTTCAAAATGTTCTTTCTCCATTGAATCTGGAGACATTTTAAATACATTTTAGTGCTTGTAAAAAATTATGATTCCTCTAATTTAATCCTGGAAGTATTAATGACTTCTTAGGTGCATTTCTCAAAAAGTCAACATTATTATGTTAGTATTAAGTCACTATTAGCTTCTCAGAGATTTGAGTGAATTTCTCTCTCCCTCTCTCCCTCTCCTTCTTCCTCCCTGCTGCTCTCTCTCTTTCTCTTTGCCACTTCTTGTTTCAGTTTTCCACTAAAAAGAAATATCCAAAGATTACTTACTCTATTGTTCAACTGAATATTATACTATTTCTCAAAATAAAAAGTAAAAATTTCCTATTTATCTTTCTTAAAATTATTTTCCTATGCATGCATATAATATAGTATTGTGTAACCATTTTTCAAAGAAGTGGATCTTTGTTTTATAACATGTATATGTGTCTGTATTATATTATGAAGGAGAAAAGTTAACGTTAGTGCCTGTGTAGTAAAAATTGATTTTGTTCCTATGTACATGTTTTCATAAAAGTCTATAAATTATATATGACATGCATGTTTTGGTCTTCTAGATAGATAAAATTCCAACTGATTTTTATTTATAACTGAAAAAATGCATTGGAATTAGTCTCAAATTAGGCAAGGGTCTATATGCCTATGGTTAATTCCAGTGATTAGGGAGGCTGATACAAAATGAATGCTATGACTTAGAGACCAGCCTGGGCTAGTGACTTCAAGGCCAGAATGATCTGCATAGTGAGACCCTATCTCAAAAAATCAAACACACAAAATCCAGAGAAAAAAAAGTAAAATTAGTCTTAATGGATGAAATTAAGTAAAACAGATGGCCAGGCTGAAAGTCGCATAACATTCTTTCCTTTTCATTATGGGACAGTTACAGAATTCACTTTTGTCCAGAGTCTATTGATCCTTCGACAACAGCTCCCTGATGAGCATGACTCCTCCAGCAGGAACCCAGCTCTGGTAATTTTTCCATCCTTCTAATTCTGAGCAGAGCAACTTCTGCGTAGATTTTGGCTCTCTGTCCAAGTGGACGCCCTGCCTGCCTTCCCTCCTCTCTCGGCAATGTCTGTGCTCCGGTCACACCCAGTCATAACCACAGCCACAGCAGGCCTCTTTCTAAACACATGGGAAAACATAACACCCTCGACAGGCCTTCCACTTGCTCTTCTTTTCTTCTTTCATTCAACTTACATGTCCTCTTCAATTCATCCTCTACAAATGTTTCTTTATGCGAAAATAATGTTATGCTACCTGATGCTAAAATATCTATAGTAACTCTCTCTACCATGGAGAAATAAACCTATACTCCTTAGCCTAAAATTTAAAGTTGTTCATAATCTAAACTCATCTTTTTAGCAGTTTTCTTTCTCAACGCAGCTTCTGGTCCACCAGAACAGCGTGAACACTGACTTGGCCATGAACTGAACACTCCAAGTGTTAGCTCTGCCAGGAACGACTTACCTTGTGGTTTCCTCCAGGCTGGCTTCTTTGATGTAAAACCAAGTTCAGATTCCACACTTCCTGGCTCTCTCTACTACAAAGACATCATCTTCCTTTTCTAAAGTCTTATTCTGCCTACTCACTGGGGTGATGCTTTACCCCCTTAACTGTTTTGGTGCTCCTTACATTAAAGCAATATGAGACAATAGTGCAACCATGTTGGTCATCCTGCATATATATACATACTTACATAGCTATCCCTTTCTTCCTTTTTCTCCTTCTCTTCATCCCGATTGCTCTTTATTTTTGAGCAGTTTCCTTTTATACCTCCTAGTTTATATTCCCACCTTCAGGTTCTTACACTAATATACAATACGCTGTTTGCCCGTGTACATCTGATTTATTTTACTTATGAGTATTGTCTCTAATTGTGACCATTTGCCTATAAAAGCCTCAAGTTTGTCTTTCTTTATAGCTACAGCATATTTTGAAGCAGTCATGTCTCTCCCCAAAGTGAGAGCCTGAGGGAGTAAATAAACCCCAAAATACAGTTATTAGCAGAGGGACGATGACTGATTGGGTGGTAGAATAACAGAGATGCAGGTGGAGAAAATTAATTGAATGAGCCATCATCTGTAAAACTGAGCAACAAATGTGAAGACAACATTATGCAATACAGCATCCAGTGTTAATTCCCTACTATCTTCTCTATGATTTGGTTTTTCCTTTATTGTTTATGTGATAAATAATGGAAAGATATCACTATGTAATACAGCATCCAGTGATAATGCCCTGCTATCTTCTCTATAATGTTGTATTTCCAGTATTGTTTTTGTGTTATTCTGGCTTATAAGTCTCCATGCTTTTGTCTATAAAATAAGATAAAATAAGAAAATGTGCAAAAACATAACACTCTATACTTTGTATTTTTATGTATGCAATTAAAGAATAAAATAGAAGGCAAATTTTTCAGTTAGCTGTAACAGAATCCACAAAAACAAGTTTACCTATTTTTTAGTCTTCCTATTTCTGAAAATGTCCTTTTCTCATTGAATGTGTTTAGACAGAGGATTTAAAAAGTTTGTCCAAAACTTGTAAGGCAATCATGGCTTGCCTCTGGCAGAAATAACGTGTCTTCCTGCTTCCCTTTGTAAATAATTGAATTTGCCTCTGAAGTTCAAGAAGTTCAAGATTTCTTTTCATGTGTGAAACTGACTGCTTCTGTTTCCTTTTTATATGCAGCAGACTATAATATAAGACAGAAGAAATGCTGTGCAACTGGGATTTGGCGAGCAGGGAGGATAATAGGAAAGATTGACATGACTTCCATAGAAGAGTTATTTTTAAGTATAGAGAACGCTTATCCCCACACTGAAAGGGGCCTTAGAAAATTTTACCAGGGTGGAAAGGCAGTAGGGGCGATGCCCACTGCCTGAAAGCAATGCTGTCTGCAGGCTGCTGCTGCCACCTGCTGCACACACACAGTCACGAAGGGGCGGCCACCCTGGCCTCCCGGCAGGAGGATACCAGACACCTCCAATTAACATGCAGTGGGCATCTCTCAGGCCTAGGTGTGTCCTCAAGGAAAACTAGCCAAATCTGATTTCTTCCAGCCACAAAAGTTTTTAGACACAAAAAGCAGGAACCTGAAAAACAACTAGAGAGGGTAGATTTTCCCAGGAACCACTGAACACCTGCAACAATCCAAAGCCGGGAGAGGCAAGGATTCTATTAAATGTGTGTCTGCAGCTCATGCAAATAAATGACAACTTCCCCTTCGATGAGGTTTTTAAAGCATTGCTTCACTTTTGTGCAGCAGGAGATAGGAGCCATCCAAATACTCTAAGGTATTTTAAGAAAATTTAGTGAACTTATATTTTCATTGGTTTTCCAGGTAGGTAAACTCCTCTCACCATGACAAATGGATCAAAGCAACAAGAATCCCTTCTCCGGGGTTGTAGAGTATCCTAATTCACTGGCAAGCACTGCCTTAGAGATGAGGGAGTGCAGGAGACATCTCCTGTCTTTGCTGCTATGCTTCAGTACTTTGACTTACTGCAATTTTCAGGGGGAAAAGAAAGTGATGAGGGCATCCGGAGCAGTGACGTCATCCAAGCAGTGATGTCATCCAGAGCAGTGATGTCTTCCAAGCAGTGATATCATCCAAGCAGTGATGTCATCCAAAGACTGAGTTCTCAAAGCCTTCCCAGAAGAAAAAAATCACTCTCAGCACCACCTGACCCAATATCCCTTGTAAAATTTGTAGGAAGTTAGGTATAAGGTAAATATAAGGTTTGGGAGGACCTAGACTAGGAAATAGTAACTCCATCTTCTGGCTTTTGCAGGCAGTGGACATCATTAACTGAGTAGCATTAAAGATGCTAATTGTCATAGTAAATCATGGCAGCGGTGGCAGCGGTGGCAGTCTGGACATGCAGGAAGACGTAGCCCTTGACTCATCCCCCATAAATCTCTGGTCTAGCGAAATTCTGATCTCTGAATAGTAAGGGTGATTCCTTTTGTCTTAGCATCATGCACATTCCCCATATGTCCTTGCATGAAGAGATAAGTACATACACGATAACAAGCTGGCACGATTATCTCCACTGGACCTCAGAAGAATTGTCACATTATAAAGAATTCAGCCTCCTTATTTGTGTCTGGTCTTGCTGGGTGGTGCTTATACCCCTGTAGAGAGACTGGTGTCACAGTACAGTTCATCAGTCTCCCTCATAGCTATGTACTTAGTGTTATTCTTTTGCATTAAGTGTTTACTGTAGACCTTAGGCCTCATGTATATTTTCCTAATACTGGAGGTGAAGATGGTCTATTTTACCAAAAGATGGGAAAACCAATAAGGAAAGGAATTTTCATCACATACTCTCATGAATAACCAGACATTTTTACTGGGAGTTCCTTCTATGACACTCTGTAGTGGTCCTCTAAAAGGAAGTAGCTGGATGGGTGGAATAGGCTTGGGAGCTGAGGGAAATGGAAGATTCTCTGACTTTGGACCTATCAGCAAAAAGGCTCTGGGCCATCCAAATGGGAGGCTTTCTCGCTGGGCCTCTGTCTTACCCCAGACATGTGTGACAAGGAGCCCTCATCTCATGCATCCCAGAAAATATGGACGTCCCTGCAAGAGAAGAGACAATAAGACTCATATAACTGAATCACTACCCCCTGTCGATTTCCAGATTTTATCCAGATTGAATGTGCTCCTACATTGCTCCTTCACACTGCAGAAATTCTGGAAATAAAATATTTCTTAAGATTGAAGAGAAAATTATTATTGAAGACACTAAGTTCACATTTCTTAAATAACTTTGTGCCTTCAGAAAAAAGTGTAAAAAGTATATTGGTAACTTCTCTGCACTCTTTCCTTTATTTAAATACCGGATACAGCTTACTTGAGCGACAAAGGGCTCCTGATGGAAAGAATCTTTGGGCTCGTAGTCCTCTGAAGAAGGTAATGCGCAAGATCTCAGAGGACACGTGCAGCATTGTTCCGCTGAAGGCTACCTTTAGCCCTGAACCACACTACCTTCCTGCCTATGTGCCATTTCCTGGAGACTCGCTGCACAGCACACAGACCCAGGCCTGTGGTAGGTCTGGGGTTTGAAGCACAAATAGAGTGGGCGGAGCTTGCTTGGTCATAAACAGACATCTACTGACTTTTGTGATCATTACGGAAATGTTCGTGTGAGCTCCTCAGCGATGGAGAAGAAATGGACGTTTTGTGCTGTCTGCTCCATCATCCAGATACAGTTTGTCAGGGGTAAGACTTCCTGGTTTGCATTCTTGTCGGGTCGCTTGCTTTCTGCACTTCTGTTCATTTCAGATGCTTCCTGATTCCTGCTGAATTTGATCACTACGGAGCAAACAGTTATGAAAGTCTCCAGTTGTGTATTTAAATGCCAGCTATCAAAGAGAAGCTAGAGTCTAGAAAAGATTACTAATGAACACTAAAACCAAGAAAAAATGCATGATTTGGGCAGCTTCTCAGAGGTACTGTCACCCGCTTCCCCTTACATGGATGTTTGGACTACTCCAGAAATTGCTTCTGGGAAAAAAAATAAAGTGCTCTCCACACCACAGTCAAAACAACTCCAAAAAACTAAAAAGAATCATAAAGCCATCATCCATGCTCAGAGTTCCTTGCTCAGCTTTTCTCCCTCTCAAGCATGCTTTTGATTTTGGTTACAGCAAGTATTTCTCCCCCAAGTACTAGTCTTTGTGGGGGGTAGATATTTATTCAATTTTACTCAGCTATGTGTAGATATGGCTGCAGGAGACAAAGGGGATTCTTTACCCAACAGTGGGAAGCAGAACCTAATGAACTCATTTTAAAATGGAAAGAAAAGGGATTAGTTCTGCATTCCATAGTATGAGGTATTATAGCCAGTCTCAGTGCCTTAAGGATTAACTACGCTTTTCAGGTATGGCTATGAAGATTTGAAGAATTTCTAAATCAAGGAGATCTGGAATATAATGCTATAGGCATATGATTAAAGAATAGCTCCGAGAAAGTTACACTTAACTGTGCTAACTGCTGTTTGCTAAAACTCTTTGCATCCACAAAAGTGTAACAGCTCCCGCTTGTCAAGTACCTTTGAAGGTTTTGCTTCTTTTCAGTTACTTGTCATCTTTTTATCTATTCCCATTGTGAATTCCTATAGGATTTGTCACAATAATATATCATTTCCGTAATGGTATTCCAAAACAATTCTAAATTGAAGCCCACAATACCAAACACATATCAAAGGGTCAGTGCTTTAGACATTTCAAGTGCCCTGCACCATCTGGCCAGGTTGATGGAGGGAGAGGGAACCTTCCATGTGCAGCAGTTCAGAGTGCTGATTAGAGAGGATGCAGTGTGGAAGCTCTTCGGGGGCAACCTCTGTCCTCCTCCCCTCCGGATACCTCTCTGTGTGGAAGGCGGAAGTCCTTTCCACCCGCCTCCAGGGAATGTCTGTTTTCTTGCCCCACTCAAAAAGACAAAATTTGGGAAAAAGACAAAATGTTGGCACTGTGGAGATTATGAAAATTGTACAAAGAACATAGATCTTAGGCAATCAAATTTATGCTCTTTTACTGGAGATGAGACTGAGAAAACACTATCCTTCCATGCTTCAGTGTCCTCTCTGATGAAGATGCTGGACAATATCACTGCTTATCAAGGGGCTTAAACAGAGAATGTGTATAGAAACTTCTTATAAAAACATAGTTTCAAAACATGACATGAGTTATATCACTTGTGTGTTATATAAAGCTATTGATCTATAACAAAGAAAATGACAATTATATTAAATATGAGAATATTTCCTCATGCTCTTCATTTTTCAAGTAAGTTTAATTTTATTAATAGGCAGTCAGAAATCCTAAATTTTTGTTTAGAAAGACCAAGAGACAAAGAGAGAAATGTTCGTATATCAATAGTTTCCTCTATTTTTCCTAATTAAATGCCTTCTCCTTTGTACTGAATTTTATGGTTTTCTGTGCACCACACAGATCTCTAAGTCAGGCAGGAAGAAGGTCCTCAGTGGTTCTATGATCTCACTAAAGTGATCAGGGAGTCAGGCCATGTGAATTATATGAACTAATGGCTCACATATTCCCCTTTTAGGAATATGGGAAGACATAATTGGTGCAAGAGAAAACATTTATGCTCTACCTGGCTCTGATGTCAACATGACATGCCAACTACAGAAGAAAAGCTTCTTGGTGCAGATGCAATGGTCCAAAGTCTCAAACAAGACTGACCTGATTGCTATTTATCACCCCCAGCATGGCTTCCACTGTGCCAGTGGGAGCCCCTGTGAGTCCCTGGTGACTTTCCTACAAACTCCATGGAATGTGACAAAGTGGACTCTGCACTTAAGGAATATCTCGTCATCACTCACTGGAAAGTACAAGTGTAGCTTCACTCTGTACCCAGATGGCATTCGTACTAGAATCTTCAACCTTCTCGTGCAGGCACCTGGTGAGTATGGCTGGTTGAGAGGGGAATCGCCTAGCTTCTGCTCTCATTCATCCAGCAAATCCCTGTTCTGCACCAACTGTGTGTTCAACATGGTACCATCTTGTATGGGACATAGAAATTAGTCAAAAGTGTGTAAAATTCCAAGTGTTAATAATAATTATGACAGTTCTGTGAAAGAGCATTTAACAATGGTCAAGGAAACCATCCTTAAAAAAGAAACAAATGAACTGATGTCTGAAGAATGAGTAGATAATTTAGGGTAGGGTCAAAGGCAGTGAGAAAATGCCAGTGGGATTGCAGGGCAGAGAGTAATGGATGAGGCTGGAGATAGAAGGACCTTGTCTGTCATGTTCAAGTTTTTGATATTTGTCTATGAACTATGAAAAGATATTGAAGTATTTCCAACAAAAGGAAGACATGACATTTATAGCATGACTTTATGTCTTATGAAGCTATGATAATGGCTTCAGTGTGAGACTGGTATAAAAGTAGACAAAAAGAGAATGGGAACAAGTTAAAAGACGGTCCCGGCAGCTCCGAGGAGAAAGAGCGGTATTGAAAAAGAACCAGAGAAAGAAAATTACATGTTTTATGTATGGGGCAGAAAATACAGGTACGACTTTGTCCCAGAGAGGAAATAGGACAAGAGCATGCTGGGAGTAAAGGAGAGAAAAACTGAAGGTGGCATCTAGGTTTCTGGCATGTCCACCTACATGGTGATGCTAGTCAGCCAGCTAAAGACAAAGGAAGGGGGCTGGTTTGTGAGTTTGTGAAATCAGCTCTGAATGTTTAGCATAGGGCAGGTACGGGGGTAAGGAGGCCCCTGGACATGTAGCTTTTATGTCTTGCGTGCTCTGGGGGCTTGTGTTTGGAGGCAAAAATCCTCAATTTAAGTGCCAGCTTTTTTCTATATAGGAGTGATTTGATTTGAGGCCTTTCATGTAAATTATTTGAGCCCCTTCGGAGAACAGTGATAATAATATTTGCCCTAAATTACCTGGCCCTAAAGTAAATGCCTTCCATTTCTACTAATGGAAAGAATGGAAATGAAAGTCAACAAATGGAAAATGCACTGGAAATGGAAAATTTTAATCTCAGGGACCAAGTGACCTAGTAAAACACACACACACACACACACACACACACACACACACAGAGCAAAAAGTAGCTCGTGGAGTCCATGCTAAATGAGCATGGCATTGTCTAGGACAAGCAACATGTACAGATTTATTATCTCCTCTCTGGCTCTTACCTCTTAGCTGCAGCAAGACTATGATATTGGAAGAGTCCCTTGTAGGCAAGATACCGTGAGTACCCCATTCCCTTTCTGCTTTCTGGAAAATGAACCCCTTTTCCTGCAAAAAGACTTAAGTTCAGTGGAGGATATAGTAGATGGGATAGGGTTGAAATAAAAACAGACAACCTGTGTAGAGCAACATTTAGCCTCACATACTTTGAAGTTAGGGAACCTGGATTTGAGCATTGACTGTCATTTACTATACACATCATCGCTGCCTAGTTATTACACATCTCTAAGCTTTTGTTTCCTTCCATAACAAATGTATACAATCATCATTCCTCTTTCATAGGCACCATCATTGTGATAAATGAGATCATCTGTGTAAAGCTCTTAGCATAGTCCCTGCCCAAAAGCAAGAACTTGGTAAATGGTAGCTTTTATTAAAAGTAATGTCAATACTAAGTGAAATCTGTTCCTCAGTTCTTATTAAAGATGAGCCCACCTCCTTCTGCCTTTATACTGGACTAACCTGGAGCCCAGGAGGAGCACGGCCACACATTAGTGCAAGCACTCTTTGACCTTGACTTCACACACCCAGATTTTATGTGTGCCTGTGCCAGTCAGCTACAGTGTGGTATCCCTGTTGGGAATGTGCCACATGTGTGGAAATTCTCTAGAAAATAGGATGTGTGAAGGGGCAAATGAGGAAGCAATGGAAAATAGATAATACCCAGGTATGGCACTGGCCCTGTCTTGAAGGAAAGCATATTTCTTAAAATAAAGACCAACATGAAGGAGTTAAACTTGTGACTACCAAACCTGAGAAATGCTTAGAGGGTCAGATCCATAGCTTCATCCTTTATATTTGGACAATTTAGGATCTTCTTATTGTAGCTTTGCTGCTGATATGATGTATCAGATGAAAAGCAATGCCCTCTGAGTTAAAGAAATTGTTCTAGTATTGTGTATTTGGGTACGAAGGAATCAACATTTAACAATCAGATCAGAAGGGTGATATGGCTTATACTTGGATGTCCCCCCGAAAGCCTCACCTGATCAGAGGTGGGATTTTGTGGAAGGTGATTGGGTTGCGGGGTGCACAGTTGCTGTTGAGAGGTGGGGCCTGGCTGCAAGAGGGTCACTGGGGCAGTGACCTGGAAGGTAGGACTCCATTCTGGGTCCTCCCTCTGTCTCTGCTCTCTCGGTGCCATTACATGAGAACCTTTGCCTGCACCATGGCCCTCTGCCATGCTGCCCACCTTGGAGCCAGACAACTATGATTGAAAGCTCTACAAAGATGAGCCAAAATAAGCTTCTCCTTTAAATTGTTCAGGAGTGAAGCAAGTGACTAAGACAAAAAGGAAAAAATTTTGCATCATAAAGTGACCCCCAAAAGCAGGCCCTTAACTCAGAGGAAGCAGCAGCCACCCAGGAGCCAAGTCCCTCGCAGCTGCGCAGGATCTCGCTCCTCTTTGTTCTTTACGACTTCTCTGGCTTGCTCTCCTAATTGTACCGCTTCCCTCCTTTGCGATATCCACGCTAACGAGCTAATTGGGTAAGTGAAACATACACAAAGGGCAAACACTTAACAAGAACATAAACAAATGCAATTCGAAGTGATGTATAACAATGTGAGTAAGAAAACCTTGAAGCACCAGAGGCGCCTGGGTTAATCACCGGTTCCTGTCTCTTTCCTCTTGTCACCTGAGTCATTCTTTGTCTGGTCGCAACACAGTGGGTGTCTAAAAATCCTGTTTCCACGTTCCCTCAGGGTTTGGCTGAGAAGGGATTCTGTTCCTTTTGCACAGCGTCTTGTCCCTGTGTGTATCTCAGTGAGCCAAGGCTACAGACAAGCATTGCAATATAATACAGTTTGGCATTTGCTTCTTTTTCATTTTCACTTGACAGGGTTTCTTCCTACAATAGGAGCTTTTGAATCATTCTAAGAAGCATCTCTCTCAGAGTTAAGCCTTGGGTTATTCTAATTTACATATCTTTAATTTAAGCACTACCGGATCCCTGTCACACTTCCAATTGCAAGATTTCGGATGCACTGACCGTCAACACAATTGTCAACTCACATACAGACTCATTTCATTTAATTCCTTATCAAGTGCCCTCTTTCCATGAAAGATAATAAAGATATTTCATTTTGGTATCAGTCTTTAAAATATGAGGATATTGAAAAAACCAGCCATAATACCTCTCCAGAACTATAAAATTAGAAAGTCCTTAACGTCGTCAAATATCTCATCAGCCTCTCTTTTTTATATTTTGTTTGTTTAAAATATGATCCAAATAAATTTGATAAATCATGATTATTTGATAAATCCATATTGACCTGAAGGCTCTCTCGTATTTCTGTTTTTCTGCACAATGCCTTTGTTGAATCAATTTGATGACTTATCTTATAGCTCTATGTAAAGCTGGGATTTGGTTCCTATTTTCTTATGTATTGCCATGGTTGTTTCACTTCATAGGGAGTATTATTATTTGATCACATTGAAGTTTTTGTTTTAATGTTTTGTATTTTGGCAAGACTACATCAGAGACACATAATGTCTTGTTATGTGATATTAGCAGTCCCTGATGATTCTTATCTAGATGTATTAAATCATTATGATTTGACAAATAGTGTTTTATAGTATTCTAATTCTATCATTATTAATATATTAGCCAAAGTAGCTATAAAGATAAAATTCCTCTCATTACCCTTATTGCTTATTAGATGTACACTTCAATAAGAACAGAATAGGCATGCATGAAACCCTGGGTTTAGATCTCCAGGACTCCACAGGAAAAAAGTGGAGGCAAGAAAAATAGAACATTTTACTTAATTCTTTCTCTTTATCACTTTTTAAAATGATGCGACTCACTAGCATTTTTAGAAGATGCTCTTAAGTGTTTGATGTTAAGTACCTAAGTTTACACAAATTTAAACATATTAATGAGTTCAACATAACCATGACTCTCATTAGGCTGAGAATGTGCCATCTATAAATGCTACTAACCTTTGTGATATAAGCGGCAAATATTTTTCCCAGTTGGTCATTTCTCCTTACCTCACAGTATTGTTTCCAGTGCAGAATAATTCTTGCTCTCCTAAAACACAATCATTCTCTCCACTTATTGATCCTGATTTTATTTTTCTGTTTTTCTGTTTTGGTTCTGAGGGCTGAGGCCAGGGCCTCATGCTTTGATCCTTATTTAAGTCATGGTTTAGAAAACATCTTCCATTTCCAGGTTACATAGACATGTTCTCTTGTTTTTAACACTTACATAGTTTCTCTTTTATTCTTCTAATTTTTCACACACTTTTATTAGTGCGTATTTGTTAAACAGATAAATGGGTTTCATTTTGGCAGACGTGTACATGCACATAACACATTATCATTTACACACCCCATTAACCCACAAAACCCATCTTCCCACTCACCAACTTCGCATTTTTAAAAGACATGAGTTAATGTGCATAATGTATTTTTGATTTTATTATGCCCCGTTACCCATCCTCATACCTTCTCCTCCCTCACCCCTTACTCCTATCTGGTAATGGTCTTCCTGTACTTGTTTGTCAACCTTTCTGTATCCCACACACTAGGGAGAGCGTGCTGTATTCGTCTCTCTGTGTCTGGTTTATTTTACTCAGAATGAGAATCATCAGATCTATCCATTTTCTTGCAAATGACAACATTTCATACTTTCTTTATGCAGACGTTGATAAGCTGTTAGACTCAGTCTGGTCCGTAGCTTGGCCGTTGTATATTGTGCTGTAATGTAGATGGGTATGCAGTCTCTCCACAAAATGCTGATTTGGATCCCTGTGGGTATATACGAAGGATTGTACAGCTGGATCACGTGGTAACTCTATTTCAGTTATTTGGGAAACTTCCTGTTGATTTCTATAGTGGCTGCACTAATTTACATTCCACCAGCAGCATAGAAGGGTTCTGTTTACTGCATCTTCACTAGAATTTACTTCTTATTTTTACTGTATGTGTTCTCGAAGATAAGAACCGACTGAGGTGAGTTCTCAATGTAGTTTTAATTTATATTCCTCAAATGCAGAAGGATATTGAATATTTTTTCATGTAACTGTGAGCTTCTTTTGAGAAGTGTCTGTTCCTTTGAGCATTTATTGATTGGGCTTTTTAATTTTTGGTATCAAGTTTTGAGTCCTATATATATTTTAGATCTTAATCCTCTGTTGGAGGAGTAGTGGCAAAGATTTTCTCCCATTGTGTGAGCTGTCTCTCCACTCTCTGCTTTTTTTTGGCTTCATATATCTTTCTAATTTGATGTAGTTTTATTTACTTGATTCTCACTATTATTTTCTGTGTTACTGGAGTACTATTCAAGAAGCCTTTACCTGTGGCAATGACCTGAATCATTTTCTTTTTTCTTTTTTTTTTTTTTCTTTTTGCAGTCTCGAAGTTTTAGGTCATATACCTAGGTTTTTGATCCATTTTAAAGTGATGTTTGTACAGGGTAAGAGATAGGGATTGAGTTTCAATTTTTTACAAGCAGATATCCAATTTTCCTGGTGCCATTTGTTAAAGAATCTGTCTTTTCTCCAACATACGTGTTTGGTTCGTTGATCCAGAATTGGATGGCTGTAGTCACACAGGTTTGTTTCTGTGTCTTCTGTCTCACTGGCTTACACATCTGCTATCCTGCTGCTATCATTCTGTTTTTGTTACTATGGCTGTGTGGTATTACTTGAAATTGGGCATCATGATGCCTCCGGTCTTGCTCTTGATCCTTGGCATCTCTCTGGCTATTCTCTGTGTCTTATGTCTCCATATGAATTTTAGAGTTTTTTTTTCTAGTTTTGTGAACAGTGTAATTAGTGTTTTAGTGGTGATTGCACTGAATTGCTTTTGGTAGTATGCCTTTGGTAATATGGCCATTTTGAAAGTGCTCCGTCTGCCAAACCATGAAAGTGCGCTGCTGTTCCATCGTTAGTGTCTTCTCCAATTTCTTTTTTCAGAGCTCCGAAATTTTCATTTTAAAGCTCATTCGCCTCTTTATTTAATTTATCCCTAGGTATTTTTTTAACTATTGTGAATAAAACTGGTTTCCTAATTTCTTCCTCAACTACTCCATTATTGGTGTATTGAAATGATGCCGCATCTTTTGATGGTAACATAACCAACGAGCTACTTTGCTTAACTTCTTTATCAGCTCCAAAACTCTCCTGGTGGAATCTTTAGGGTTATCTAAATATATCAAGGAAACAAGGATAAGCTTTCTTCGTTTCCCGTTTGTATCTCTTCCATTGCTTTCACTTACTAATTGCTCTACCAAAATTTTCAAGAACTACAGTGAATGGAAAGGGCAGAGCGGACAGCTTTGCCCTTCAGTGTTTCTGCATCCAGAATGATATTGTCTGTGAGTTGTCATATCCACGTACATGAGTCTCTCTATTGAGAAATGACCCTTCACTACCTCATTTCTTCAAGTCTTTTCTCATGAAAAGATGCTCAGTTTTGTCAAAGGCTTTATTTTTGTCAATTAAGGTAATCATGTGCTTTTATTTTGTGATGTTGTGTTTAGTTTGCACATATTTTGTGAAGGATTTTTGCATCTGTGTTCATCAAGGACATTGACATGTAGTTTCCTGGAGTGTTCTATGTGTCCCTATTGAGTTTTGATATCAGGGTGGGGTTCACCTCATCTAATGAGTTTGGAAGCATGTCTTCTCCTTCTATTTCACTGACTATTTTGAGAAGCATTTCTAGTAGTGCTTCTCTAAGAGTCTGGTAAAATTTACTAGTAAATCCATGTAGGCTTGAGCTTTTCTTTGTTGGGAGATTCTTATTACTGCTTTAGTATTATTGCTTATTTTTTAATCTGTTTACATTTTTTATACCCTCTTGCTTTACTTTAGTAGGTTGCATGTGTCTAGAAATTTATCCATTTCTTTTAGATTCTCCAATTTATTAGAATAGAGGTTTCTATAGTTTCTAATAATTCTCTGGATTCCAGTGGTACCTGTTGTAACATCCCCCTTTCACCTTTCATGGTATTGAGTTGGGACTTCTCCGCTTTTATTTTGGCTAGTTTGACTAAACTTTTATAATCTTGTTCATCTTTTCAAAGAACCAAATATTTGTTTTTTCTTAAGTTTTTGTTAGAATATATTTATGATGCCTAATTAATATATTCATTGTGGAGTACTGGTGTATATCATCATTGGTACGTATCACATTTCATTTCATTTTTCTTCCTTTTCTTCCCTCCCATCTCTCATTATCCCTCCCCAGCTCCACAAAGTTTATCTCCCTGCTTCCTACCCCAACTTTCTTGTATTGATCCTGTGAGTTGTTCTTTTTGTCTCAATCTCAATTTTAACTCTAATCTTTTATCTTTCTTTCCTTCTGTTTGGCCTGATTTTGGTTTGTTCTTATTTTTCTAGAAATTTCAGGTGGATCATTAGGTTGATATCTCTAAGATATCATTGATATTTTTATGCAGTTACTCATAGCTATAAATTTTCTAGAATTGCCTTCATTTTATGCCAGAGATTCTGACAAAATTCTATTTCAATTTTCATTTAGTTCTAGATTTTTAAAAATTCTTGCCTGTTTCCTCAATGATCCACTGATCTTTTGTCTTAGTTACTTTTCTTGCTGCTGAGGCAAAGTGAACCACAAGTTAATGGAGAAAGTTAACCCACAAGTTAAAGGAGAAAGTTTATTTCAGTCCATAATTGGCAGGCTCCAAGGCTGGGTGGCATAGCAGACAAGAGAAGAAACAGTTCATGCTGTGACAGGCAGAAGGCAGCAAGAAGCAGACAGAAAACAGGAGTAGCAAACCTACCTTCCCTCTCTCCTTTTATATTGCGTCCAGGCTACAAGCCTATGAATTGGTACCACCCACACCCAGGCAGGCCTTCCTGTTATCTACACACAGGACTATGCTAAGCCATTCAGTGGACAAATTTAGCAGCACACACCTTTTATCCTGGTATCACACACTCTAGACCCACCCAGCTCCAAAAAGCCCTATCTATAAGTGCACAAGGCTTTGGGTGAGCATGTAGATACAAACCCTAACATCTTTTTAAAGTAAATTATTCAGTCACCATATGTTTGTATAGTTTCTGTAGTTTCTCTCCTTTTTGATCTGATAAGATAAAAATATTTGATTTTTTTATATTTGTTAATATAATACTTGCTTTATGATACAAAATATGCTCTATTTTGGAAAACATTCTATGAAAAATGTATATTCCATAGTGTTTGGATGGAATGCTCTGTAGACAACTGTTGATCTGTAGTACAGTTTAACTCAGAGTTTTCTCTGTTCATTTTTTTGTGTAGATGACCCATCTATTGAAAGTATAGTATTGAAGTCAATCACTATTATTATATTGGAACCTATGTATCTCTTTATGTTGTTGATTTTTGTTGGTTTGATGAAATTAAGCATAGCAATGTTCAGTGCATATATATTCATAAGTGTTTGTTATGGTTTATACATTGTGTCAACTTGGGGAGTCTAGAGGTTTGCTGAGTGACTCAGCAGGAAACCAAAGTGCTTGCTTTGTACACATCCTGAGCCTGTGGAAGAAAAGGGCATGGAGCCTGTGTGAAAGCTACATGCCCCCTGGGTGGGGGTAGGCTGTTTACAAGGTAAGGGAGGAAAAAAAAGGCTGCTTGCAGCCATTCCTCCCTTTTGCTTTTGTGGTTTTTGCTGCGTTCTGCCATCATGAACATTTGCCACTCTGCCTCTGCGCCAGCCAAGTATGGACTGAAACCTCCACAAACTGTAAGCTAAATAAACCTTTCCTTCCTTCATTTTGGGTGTTGGGTATTTTGTCTCACCAAGGAGAGAAAAGTAACCAAGACAGTGTTGTATCTTCTTGGGGAATTTCTCCCTTTACCAAAATACAGTGACCTTTGTTGTTTCATCTTACTGATTTTGTCTTGGAGTTTGCTTTGTCATATAAGTTTAGCTACTCCTGCTTGCTCTTCGGTTTCCACCTGAAAGTTTTTTTATTCTTTCATTTTCAGTCTGTATGGCTTCATTAATGATATGTGTGACTTGCAAGCTACAAAGATCTAGGTCTTGCTTTGAATCCAACCTTAGCATTTATGTCTTTTAATAGAATTAATATAATTTACATTTGGGGTTATTATTAGAAAGCATATACTAATTCTCATCATCTTGTTTTTCTAATGTTTGATTCTTTCCTACTTGTTAGTAGCCTGTCTATTCTTCCTCTTTGGTTAGTAGGGTTCCTTTAAGTATATGTAGCATTGCTGTCATACTGGTCATGAATTTCTTTCTTTCAATTTTAAATGACAGCTTTTCTGGACATATGGTAAGGTTCTGGGTACTGAAATATGTCATTCCATGCCCTTCCGGACAACTACAATGTGATGTAGGGACATGATTTTGGGGGTACTGAGTGGTTCCTACACCTGGATTTCTGTATCTTTCCCAAGATTTGGGAAGTTTTCTGTTTTTTCATGAAATACTTTTTGCATGCCATTGTTTTGAACCTCGGTGCCTTCTTCAATACTAAGAATTTATAAGTTTAGTCTTCTAACTGCCTCAGAATTCTTGGATGTTTCATTCCTAATTTCTAGGGGTTTTCCTCTCAGTGCTTGTATGAAATAATCCTTCACCTTGTGTTCATATATTCTGTTTTTTCATACCACCTGGTGGGGTTTTCTACCGGGTGTTTGATTTGACATATTATGCTTTATGCTTTTTATCTTCTGGAATTTCTGTTTGGTTTTTCCTTCAAAATCTCTCTTTGCTGGATTGCTCCTTCACATTCGGCGTTGTTTTCCTTCGTTAATTCCGCTTTCCTTTGTGTGCTTTTCAAAGTCATTGGTCATTTTACAGATCAGTCACTTCGACTACTTGGCGTTTCATTGACTTGGATATTTTTACGTTGTCACTGATCAATTCTGTAAACTGGAGGAGTCATGTTGCCTTGTTTTTCATCTTTTTCATGTTTCAATAATGAGATTTGTGCATTTGTTGGAGTGGATATCTCTTCTGCTTTTATTTGTGGGTTCTTTTAGTGCCCACTCTTCTTCCAGGTGCACAATCTCCAATGTCACTCTGAGAAAACAAATCATAGTTATGTTAATGACACAAAACATACTAGATATTGGAACACAATAATAACCAATTAAATTCAACAACTATGCCACCATTAACAATGGAAATCAACAATAATAATACAGAATTCAAAGACAAACCAGATATTAACATCCTATAATAATCAATTAAAAGCAACAACTATGCTACCCTTAATGATGCAAAAGGATCTGCAATAGTAATATAGACACAAAGACAAATTAGTTATTGATGTGCAATAAAGATGTAGTAAAAGCAATGACTATCAACATTGACAATACAAATTAAATCAGCAAATAATAGCACGGACTAAACAAAATAGCTAAAAAATTGATGAAGCTTAATAGTAATAACAATGGTAATAGCAATAATAGTAGTACATGGAGGGCTTGGGGAATGAAAAAAATGGAACCGATATTTGCAGAAAAAAGAAAGAAGAAGATGGGATGAAGGAGAGAATAGTAAGATAAAGTGCTATTAAAGAAAAAGGAAAGAAAAGAAAAGTAGGTAAAATAAGAAAAAAGAAAAGTTGAAGAACCAAACCAAAACAAAAAGATACCAAAAGAAACAGCAAAGAGAAATAGAATGAATCAAAAACTCCATATGAATTGTAGGATTGTCTTCTTTCGATCTACAGATTATGTTACTGGTATTTTGATTGGGACTGCACTGAATCCGTATAACAGTTTTGGAGGTATGGCCATTTTGACAGTGCTGGTTCTGCCAGGAGCTGGGAGTATCTTCCCATTTTCCAATGTCCTCTTCAATTTCCTTTTTCTGGAGTTTTCTCTCTAGTTTTCTTTGTAGAGGTCTTTCAGTTCATTGGTGAGTTTAATTCCAAGGTGTTTAATTTTACTTCATGCTGCCAGAAATGGGATTTTATCCACTGTCTTTTGCCATTTTCTTTTTGCCTGGACCCTCGTGGGTCTTTTTCACTTGAATATTTTTCTCAGCATTCCAGAATATGTGGAGAATTTAGCCATTCCATGACTCTCTAATTTCCAGGACCCTCATGCTAAATATCTACCTGATGTGTCACTGTCTTAGCCTATTTTGTGCTGCTGTAAAGGAATACCACAGACTGGGAAACTTATAAAGAACAGAAATCGATTCTCTCCCATCTCTGGAGGCCAGAAAGTTCAAAATACAGTCACCAGCACCTAACCAGTCCCTTGCACTGTATCCACTCAAGTGGAGTCTGCTACTTTTGGAAGAAAAACTAAATTTTGCAGCCAGCTATATGCTGGTAAAACTACATTTTTTAAATGACATAGTTTGGTAAGGAAATAAAAGTATAGGCAAGAAAGCTGTTGATTCTTACTGCCTTCACTGATACTTTAAAGGTTTTTCTTTCTTTTTTTTCATTTTATGGAAAAAAGGTAAAACAAAATTTCATAACAAGATGATAGGAGAATAACAACAGTTAATAGACTGCATATTATTATTTTTAAAGTGGTTACTAAGAGTACAAGATACGGGCATAAGAAATTCTCCAATTGATATTAGTGCAAACCTAGGGGTTTTTCAACAAGATTTTTTTTTTAATTTGCTCTTCCCTTTGGTCAATTTTCAGGACTGTGAAGTGGTTGTTTTTAGCACATTTGCCCAGTTTTTTACTTGTGTTTTTTCTCTATCTCTTCATCCCCCACCCCATGACCAGAAATCCCTCAATCCTTCCGTCTTTATTTTTGATACTTATATTTTATCTTTTCTGCAAATAAATAGCAACTACTAATCTCTATAACAACATCAATACTTACACCAGTCTTTATGTTAATGTTTGTCCAATCTAAAGTGGATTCTGCTAGAGAATCCTCAGAAACTGCCCAGGGGAACAATATTTCCACATTCCTGTATGATCTTTACATTCTCCTGTGCTCTTCCTACTTAAAGGATAATTGTGCTAACTTTAAAATCTTTGCTCACATTTTCTTTCCTAGAGTAAATTAAATATGCTGCACCACTATTTTCTGACATAAAATTGCTATCAAGAAGCTAATATCCATGTGAATTTCTGCATAATGGACTTTATTCAATAACTTTAATAAGAATATTCTTAATAACCATTCTGCATCTATTTTCTTAGTTTTTCAGTATAATGTTTTAATATGTATTTTCTTTTTTATTTTAAGAAATTTTTATTGAATTATTGTTCTTAGTATTCATTCTCTTCCAGGCTTTGGTTCTTCCTTTAGTGCTTTGTACTATATTTTTATCTTCTTCACATTTTCTTTGAAACCTTTTCATCCTTTTTTCTCTTATTTAAAATTAATTGCTAATTCATTAACTTAAATTTTATTCTATAATTTAATTTCTACTTTTAAATTTTCTTTCAATGCATAATGTACATGTTTATTTGTTTTGGGTATGTGATCTATTATTTTTTCATTCTTGGAGTGATTTTTAAATATTAATTGTCTCCAACTCTTTCCTGAATTCTGGCGCCTGTCACTGGTCAGCCTTCAGTTCCTCCAGTACGCTTGTAAATTGGTGAGTCTTCCCAAGATTTTGCATAGCTTATATCATTTTTTAATTTCTTTTAGTTCATTTTGAATAAATAGTCTAGAATTTCTTTGTGCTTTTCCTAGTGTGCGCTTGTGGGAATATTTTGTTCTCTAGTCTCATTTCTTAGAGTAACTTTTTATGAGTGACTCTACCCGCTGCTTTCTTATTGCTCATGTGGAACTGCTTTGCTAAATACTATGGAAGTGCGGGCCAGCCGAGCTCTCCTGGGCTTGTGCGTGTGTGTATGTGCGTGTGTGTGCGCGTGCGTGCGTGTGTGTGTGCGTGCGTGCGTGCGTGTGTGTGTGCGTGTGCGCGTGTGTGCGTGTGTGTAGCCCCCTCTCTAGTTATTTTCAAGATAAACACTCTGCCACTGGACTTACTGAGCGCATATTCTTTGCTTCTACCTCCCACTTTTATCGAAACTGCCTGTTTAGTTTCTGCGGTTGGACCTTTCCCAGTTAATCTGGACTCTGCTCCTACGAGTTTCTTCTTAGCGCAGGAAACAGCCTGGCAAAGCACCACCCACTCCAGCACTGAGTACTTTTCTCCACTTGTACTCCCGTTCTCAAGTTAATCTGCCTCATTTTCTAGTGATTATCTGTCATCTGCAGCTCCAGGATCATCAGAAGCACAGCTGACATTCCTCTATGTCTTTCCACATAACTACGAGTACCACAGTGGTCTGGTATTGTGGGAATTAACAGGAATATGTTGTTATTTACATGTATTATCTGTATTGTTTTAGTCTAGATTTTGTTTTTATAGGAGTTTCAGTTATATTAAAAAATTGTGTCACTTATACTGTCAACTCAGAATCTAGACAAACTTTAGAAATGCGTATTTGAATAATGTGCATTAAAATATATTGAGAATATTTCATGGTCTTTACAGGTATTAGCACCTAGATCAATATCTACCTAAAATAAATTTAAGTTAAACAAATAATTCTAAAAATAAAATTAAACAATGTTAATAGTGCTACAATATATGTCAAGAAATTATGATAGTGGTATACACTTTACTCCACTTATAAATACTGCTTAAGCTAAATAACTTTAACAACAAGAGACAGGTTTCTCTTTTCCCAAATTATGGGATTGGCATAATTGGTTCTGCATGTGCACATTAAACAACCACTGGTAAAAATATTAGGAAAAAATTACATACATACCATGTACTAACTTTTCTGTCATCGCTCTTTAAACAATATAGTATAACAAGTATTTACATAGCATTTGCATTCTATTAGGCATTATAAGTAATCTAGAAATGATTTCATGTGTATGGAAGGGTATACATGGCTTATGGGAAAGTATACACCATTTCTGTAAGGGGCTTGAGCATCCACAGATTGTGAGGTCTGTTGGAGTGTTCTGAAACAAACCCTCTGTAAATTCTAAGGGATAATAGTTGTCATCCCAGCATTCTATGAGGCTGAAGTACAAGGATCACAAGTTTGACCTCACACTAAGCAGTTTAGCAATTTAGTGAGACCCTGTCTCCATTTTTTAAAAAATTAAGAAAAAGAGCTGGAAATATAGACCAGTGTGAAGCTCTGGGTTGAGTCTGGAGATGGAGACCCAGAATAGGGCAGAGATGGGGAGAGGAGGGGAGGGGAGGGACGGAAGTTGGCTCAGCAGTGGAGTATGAGGAAGGCACTGATCCAATTGCTTAAGCATGAGGAATTACGAATACAAATAAATAAGTAACCACTCTGAGAATGCTGCAGAGAAGATGCGCCTTACTGAAGAGACTTGGCCGCAATTAAGGAAAGCATGAGGAAGGAATTATCACCAGTAAAGTGAACAGGAAGTATTAATGATAGATTGAATATAAGAAAATCTAAAGGTCAGACAAAATATTCTGAGGCCAAGAAATATGCCATTTTTAAAAATAATGTACTGCTGGCGGCAATCTGAATGTTTACAACCCGTGATCTTGCCATTACATTCAGAAAATGTATCTTACGCTGCTAAATGGTCAGAAGACAGCTATTAGTATAAGGATGGTCTTTGCTATATAACATGTAACAGCTGAAAATAAAACAAAAGCCCACATTGAGAGGAAATAATGATTTACTAATTGAAAAAGACTAAACACGTGACATTGGGTATATTTGATGAAATAATACAAAGCCTGTAAGAATTTCAACCACCAGTATTTCAAGAATCATGCAAAACATTTTTTTATTTAAAAAAAAATAAAAGTACAAAAACATATTAACAAACAGACACCAATTAGCATAAAAAATAGTACAATCACAACTGACCTATAGACAAGGTGACACGGTCTCAACAGTGGTTATTGCTTTATCCATTGATGTCTTCGAAGTGTAAGTATATGAACCCATATACAGACATGCAAAATTGGTCAGACCATTAATCCTCTCAACAACATAAAAACACAAAAACCAAACATCCAAAGACAGAAAACAGAACAGGCAAAGAACAACAACAACAACAAAACAAAACAAACAAAAAAAACCCACCAATAGTTGCTGCTTTGCATATTGATATCTTCAAAGTGTGTGTTCAGGATAATACATACAGACATACAATATTGATCAAATAACCCGTCATCAATTATTCCGTAGCATTAAGTGATATAATACAATAGTAGAACCATGTTAGCCCTCCTGCATATATGTATATTTATATATACATACATACATTTCTGTCTCTTTCTTTTCTCATTTCCCTCGTCCCATCTGTTCTTTGTTTTTGTACAGATTTCCTTCATGTCTGTCAGTTTATATTCCCACGCTCGGGTTCTTACACCAGTGATACAATGCGTTGCCTGCACATGTATCGCTGATTTATTTCACTTATGAGTATGGACTCCAGTTTTGACCACTTGCCTACAAAGTTCCCAAAACTGTCTTTCTTTATAGCTGAATAATATTCCATTATATAAAAATGCCACAGTTTTTTAATCCAGTCTTCTGTGGATGGACACTTGGGTTGTTTCCACATTTTAGCT
>PVLD010019699.1:0-35725 GCA_004027595.1 Dinomys branickii
TTCCCTTTTTTTGGGTATCTGATTCAAAATATTGAGCAGTAGATTCCCCAGTCAGTTCAGCAGGCAAAGGTCTGCTGCAGAGGTTGCTCCAATGACTTTTCTTTGGGGGAATGTCCCTTAAGCTTTCTGCTGAGAGTTCCGCTTAAAAGGCTGTACAGATATTGGTTAGATACTCCCTACCTAGTGACCTGGGTGAGGTATGTATGACCGCTCCCCCGCCCTCCCAGGGTTCCCTGCAGGTATAGGGATGGATCTCCTCCCTCACTCGGTGATCTGGTCGCGAGCACCGATATCTCACCAGTTTTTGGAGTCCCTGCAGGCAGGAAGGTTCCAAGGTGCCAGTCTATCCTTTGGGGCTTTCTGCGCGGCCCACCCGATGTGCACGAAATGTGGGACTGCTAGGCGTTGCTGCCGCCAAAAAGCCGATCTCTGTCGGGAGTCGCCGGAGAGCTGCGCCAGCTCGGGAGGCGGGAGGGACCGAGCTGTCTGTGTTCTCAGGGCGTTCGGACCTAGCCAATCTTCCTCCCCGCGCGGAGTGTCTCTGGCTCCCGGCGTTTGGGGCCCTCCGCGCGGCCTGCCCGATACGCGCAAAACGTGGGACTGCCGGGCGTCTCCGCCGCTAACAAGATATTGGATTCTTTATTGCTTCATAAGAAAGAGCAATAAAGGAACTATTCAAGGCTGGGGTTTTGGTGATTTTTAAGATCTTTTTTTAATTAAAGAAGTAATGCATGTAGTTTTCATAGATTTAAAATCAGACACTTCAGGGTGGTTTCAACACTTTGGCATCTCTCTGGCTTTTTTCAAACAAGAAGTGGTCATATACAGCACTACTCAGTTGCTAATCTTTGTATAATTTACAGTGGTAAATTTTTGAATTATGACACTTTTTTGTTTTATCATGAAGATGTGTTTCTCATATTGGATAATGGACTTGCTTAGTACAAAGTGAAATGGTCAAGTGTAACAAAGAGGGCATTAGGGTAAGTTTAAAATGCCAGTGATACTATCTCTGCCAATATATGTCTTAAAAAGTGGAGCACTGTTAAATCTTTACAGCCACAGACCCTTAATAGCTTTTATCACTTACTAGTGACAGGAATCAGAGCAGCTCATGTCTGTACTGTGACCCTCAGGTGTTTACTCTGTGGGATCATGTGTTAGTCAGCTTTCCCTTGCTGTGATGAGATACCTGAGGACAGCAATGTAAATGAGGGAAAGTGCATTTTGACTCATGCTTTCAGAGGGTTTAGTCCACGGTCAGCTGGTTCTAATGATTTAGGCCTGTAGCAAGTAAAAACTTGGTGGAAAGATGTAGTGGAAGAACAGGCAGCCATGAAGCAGGGAGCCCAAGGGGCTGGGGATAAAATATCACTTCCAAGGTGTGCCTGTGGAGACTACTTCCTCCAGACTATGTCCTGCCTCCTGAGTGTTCACTCCCTCCCAATAGCACCAGCAGTTGGGAACTAAACCTTCAACACCTGAGCCTTCATTCCAGACCTAAGCTATAACAGGTTATTATTTCCTTCAAGTCTATCTATTGGGATTCTACAATGCACAGGAAAATAGTAGGCAAATTGCAAAGCATCAAACAAATGAATATTGTCATCAGTCTTGTAGGATCTGTACAGATGGCAAAAGTAAAATCCTTGGAAACAAGCTAGAAGACTTTTTTCCCCATGTCTTCTGCCAAAAGTATATATTGATCGCAACTCAAAGGAAACCATTGTGAGAGGGGGAAAAAATAATGTTGAATAGGAGTCAGAGCTCATTTAATGTTAGACAGCTTGAATGTTTCTTTATGCTTAATGATAATGATAATTTAGTTCCTAAGTGGCTCCCATGGCACGAAGGCCACTAAATCAGGAAAGTTGTAAATTACCGCAAGGAAGATGAATAGGAAAGGTCAAATGGGATGTGATCAGTGTGTTTGGTTACAGGTGCTCAGCCTCCTCATGGCTGTATAGACTGCAGAGGAGGCCAGTTGTGTGACTCCCGAAAGACAAAGAATGTGTCCTCTACCACCTTTGACCTCATTTACTGAGATCCTACTATGTGCTACCCTTGGCAGTAGGGAGTTTGGCAAGAGAATTACATTTGACCTTCAGAGCAAGTCTATAAAGTGAACACTATTGAATTATTAACACCTTTGGGAAAACTTGCCTTTGAAGTGATAATATAGCATTTCTTAAGTTATGTTTAGGTCTTCTAATTCTAAATCAAGTACCTTTTGCATTGTAAAGACACACCTTTCTGCTCCCCTATCCCCCAGCTACTTAAAATTACAGGAGTAACTTTTACAAAGTACTTCCACACAATTGCCTTATTTGCAGCCCTTTCTAACCTTTCCAAGGCATACTTGCATGTAGCTGCTTTTTGAGTTCCAGGGGCTGATCTGCAAAAATGGTGATGAGAACCGTAACTCAGGACCTGCTCCCTGTACCAATTAACCATGTATTTCAAGCCCTCACAGTAAAAGGGGGTTACCTCTAGAGTCATGAGTTGCTAGAAAAATCCAGAGGAGAATTCAGGTTTCCACAGAGTGGGGTCTCCCAAAGATAGCTGGAGATAAAAAGCGCTAAACAGGTATTGGGTATTGGTGCAGGTCATTATTGGTGCAGGTATTGGTGCAGGTATTGGGTATTTGTTGAGGTCATTATTCAATTAAAGTTTGTAATTAAGATTTATTTCTCCAGGTAATAAGTTAAACTCTGATTATGAATTGGGATAAGAGGATACGCTGGTACAAGACCTCCCGCAAAAGTTGGATCTAGATCTATAATGAAAATGATATGTACAGGACAAAAGAGAAGCTGCTTTTAAAACTTGAATTAATTGTTGAAGTCCAGCTTTAGGTTCTGAATCTGCATAAAAATAGGGACAGAGTTGAAGCTGTTTTTGAGCCTGAGTACAACAAGCTCTGATCTTTGTGGAGGACCCAGGTCAGTCTACTCTATCGAGTGACCACCTCGCCTGCAGAAAGTCAGCCCAGTGAATCAAATTTATGCCAGTGAATTTGAAATGCAAACAAATGGTGGAAACAAGCTAAGAAGAACAGTTAACCTCCCCAGGCCAACTTGCCCCAAGTAAAACGAAGATATCACCTCTGGAGGATGAAGAAAGATTATCTTTCAAAATGTATTATTTAGAGTTAATTGTGCTTATTATTTGTTTTAGGTCAGTTGTTGCTACTCCAGGGAGGAAGATCTTGAGGTTATTTCCTTCCTTCTTTGATCTTTCCTTTCTTTCTTCTCCATTTTCCTTTCTGCCTTTACCCTGGGGAATGAAGATTGTGGAATTAGTCAACCTAGTCAGACAGAAACCAGGTGCAGTAGGAGATCAGTGGAAGGGACGTTTCATTAAGAGTAGAATAGGTCGGCGGGGCAAAACATCTTGAAGTAAAATTTTTATGACAAGCTTGAGTTGCTTGCCCTTGTTTATGCAAATTGTGAGTAGAAGTACCATGATTGGAACTGGCTCTGTCCGTCTTCAATGCAGAGGACCGAAGGAACCACCAGTTCTGGCTGTCACTGGTTTTAGACAGCAAGAAGTTCACCCTTAAAATGTCTGCCATTTTATTTGCTAGGTTGGTTACATTTGTCTGGAACAAACAGACTTTGGTCAGTCTTTAGTTCAGGAAATAGTTCCTTTATTTGTTTGTTACTTGTATTCTACTAGGTAAGACTTAGACTGAAGGCATAAAAACTATTCATAAAGTAAATCTAAACTCTGCTGCTTTTATGATCTTCATTTTTGTTTCTTCTCGTCTTTTCTATTGGGAGAAGTTTTTGTTTACATCAGTGATTTCATTTCTGATAGTGGCGGTTATATTTATTTGGCAGCACTTAATAGAGAACTGTTACCTTGCTGTTCTTAGCTGGGCTCTGTAATAATTAAAGACTGTATTTTTGTAGATTATCTTTTCATTCCCTCAGCCATCCTTTACCTTAACAAAGCTACTATTATCTGTTTACTTGAGAGCATAAGGAAGACGTGCTCAAATTTTTCTTTTCCTCTTTTTCTCGTGTTAAGTCTTCTTTAAAAAACTAACTACGGTTTGCTTCCGTATCTTCAGAGAAACTTTCCTTTCCCCAGTTTTCCAGCTTAGGTTACACTTACGCTTCTTTTCCTCATATCCACCCCATCCCCACCCCCATGTACTTCTCAGACCTGGATCTAAGCCTAGAGTTTTCCAAAATATAAGTTTTCCCTTTTCCTCAATAATTTTCATACAAGTACATCAGATTTGTGTAAAGCCCTTCACGAATGTTTAGAGGGACACTTAGGATGACTCTGCCTAAATATAGAGATATTTTCTGTTACCAGTGTCTGGTCCTGTCAGAAAAATGGTATTTTTTCTTTTGTTGATCTGAAAGAATTTCTCAGCTCTTGTTTTTGCAGAAATAGAGTATACAGCTGTCAGGGCTGTCCTATCTTCGGCACCCGCTTCTAAGCTTATGTTCCTTCTTGCTTGGCATTTCCATACCACTGGGTCTTGCAGCCTTCCCATTTCCATGTAAAGGTGGTCCCTAATCCTGCTTTAGGGAATCGATGGGTGTCAGGAGTAAGGAAAAATCCTCTTGGGTACCTTAGTGTACCATTTTCTTGTGTGTATGTGTAGTGCAGGTTGTGCTCGCCACATAGTGTATATGTGGGTGTCAGGTTACTGAGGCTTGATTCAGGTTTTGGATTTCTGATGTCAAATTTCTGATAAGGAGCTCCACAATAGGAGACTGATGGCTTCTGGGGCTTTTCTAGCCCTGTGTGTCTGTGTGACAGCTAGGGATGAGTCCTCATGCTCACCTCATACAGAAGAGGGTTGACTTTCCCAGGTATGGAAAAATTGCTGCTGGGTATTATTAGTTTCTATTGCTATTGCCATGTCAGGTCATACTTTTGGGTTTGTGTATTTTAATGGGACACAGAGAGAGAAAATGAAGTGCCACAGATATATCAACACTTCCTAGGATGGCACACTGATGTATCGCCAGGAACTTGCTTGGGTTGCTATAAATTCCTGAAGCCTTAATAGAAGACAAAATCCATAGCTCATATTTTCCTCTCTCTGCAAACTAAGCAACAGCGGCGGACTGTAACTAACTTGTGGTATTTGTAAGCCTGATTTGTCTCATCTTGTGACCCACACACAGAAGCAGCTCACTGTCCTGGCTGGACCACCAGTCTCTCAAATGCAGGGACCACATCTGACTTATCTTTGCATCTTTTATGAGGAGCCTCCCACCTGGGTTTCCTGCCTGTGCCAAATTATGATTCTAGCAGGGCAAGTTCCCAAGCCAGTAAATATTTTGAGTGGGAACTCAGTCACCTTTTTACTCACTGTATCTTTGCTCTCTGGTCAGATAACTATTTTGCTATGTCACCAATGAGGTGTTTTGTTTGTTTGCTTGCTTTGACCTGCAGAAATAAATTCTCCCTTGAAAAAACAAGTTATTTTCTTGCAAAACTAAGTTACCTAAAACTATGATATAAAGGAAAAGTAGAATTTTTATCTCTTCTCAAGCTAACCTATCCCCTTCCAGACACCCCAGTTTCTAGGTAGAGTTAATACACCCTAAAATTTCATTTACTGGTTAGCAGCTTTGCTCCGTCCTTCACTTGCTTCCAAGCTCTGCTTTGCTTTGTGCTCCATGGTGATCTTAGTGCAAAGGCTGCAGCTCGTTCAGCTTCACAAAGTCCTGGCAGAATGTAATAAAACTGCTGGTAACAGCATTTAGGCACCCAAGGGAGCATTCTTGCAAACAAGCAGCTAGTCTTGGTTGAAAGAGGGGAGCAGCTAGCCACAAGCCACGGAGGCATTGCAGTACTCTGACTTGCAGGGTTTTGGGTGCCTGACCATAGGCAATTTCAGCATCAGCTTTCAGCCTGCCACAGCATGAGCTCTGGTTACTAACTACTTTGTTTATATAAAACTATGTTGGAAATCTAGTTAGATGTGATATTCTTTTAAACAATAGTCTGACGGACGACTTAGCAAATTTGTGATTTTTTTTTTCTATGATTTTTCAAGAATCACCGATGGGTCCCATTGTGCTTGTCCTAGTTAGAGCTCCTAGCACCCTCGTGAGGGCATCATTTGCACGTGTGATTGCCAAGTGCTGATGAGGGTTCTTCCCTTTCCCAAAGGAGCAAGGACAGAGTAAAGAAAAACATGGAATTGTCTCAGAGGCCTCACTGGAGAAACATAGTTTTCCCCCCAAATAAAAAACCCTTTGAAACTCTATATTATCTTGCCATATAAATTACTTGTGAGATTTTTAAATAGTGTTTTGGCCCTTTACAATTTAAAAATGGAGAGTTGTGTGTTTTAAAACTAAAGGCATTGTTTAATGCATTTACAAAATGTGATTCTACCCATACAAAGGGGTTATAGTGTCATAGACCTGGTTGGAAATATCCCACACAGTTTATTATAATACAGGCAAATGTATAGATTTTTTCTAAATTATATTTGAAATGTTTGTTACTGAAATGCCTGACGAGTCTGAAGATCAGAGGGCCAACAAATCAGTTAGACGGAAATCAACTGCAAACCAGGAAAGAGGCAAAAGGAATTCAAAGGAGCTAAAATTGATACTCTGAAGCTTATACATTCTCGGCACCTCTTCCTTCTTGCCTCCCCTGACACTAGGGGAGATTCTTTGACAATTTTATTTTAGAAATAGTTCTAATGGTCCTGGAGATTTCTTTTTTAATTCCATAAAAGACTCCAAGCATCTGAAGTTAGTCACAGTGTCTCCAGTTAAGGGACAGTTCCAACGCTACCAGAAAAGGCAGAGAAACAAAAATGATAGAAATTGTATAGAAAAACTAACAGCATTGGGGCCATCTAGCTAAGACACAGGAAGTCCTGCCCATTTCATTAGATCTGGAGGACATTGAAGCTCAGGATTTTAGATATTCATCATAATCATCCTGGTATATTAAGAAAATATTATATTATGTTCGGTATAATACATGAAAAAGCAACAGATGTATAATACATGTTAGGGAGCATTCTGAGATAGAAATTTATGGTCTTTATGTGCTTTTAAAATATTCCACCCAGATCCTCTAGAGAACAAATATACAGAAGAGCAACCGTTTCATGATTACACATTAATCTTATGGTGACCTTGGACATCAAACTTGATCTCACATAGCCTCAGAGTTCTGTAAAGTTATTATGATAATATCTGTCCCTCCAGAGTGTACTGTGGATTCAATAACGTTATCTTGGTACTGCTTTGCAGTTTGTGCTTGCCAAATAGTGTACGTGTAATAAGTGTGGCTATTGTTGACATATTTTGTGAGCAAAGAAATATATTAGAAGCTAACTAGTGCCCAGAGCTACAGGCCACATATCACATTTTTATGATCCTATGCTGTTAGGTGTTTTCTTGTTGAGCACTCTAAAAATGTTATGTGAATTAAAAGACCATCAACCCTGGGGAGACTTTGCCATAACCTTGAAGTACCTAGCTATGTTTTTGGATATTGTGTGGGTAATTCTTTGTTTCAAGGTTGAGGCTTTATCCTGTGCATTGCAGGATTTTTTTTAGCAGCACTTAGATGCAGGTCGAATCTCTTAACTTCAGTTATAACAGCCAAAAGTGATTCTAGACACTGTCAAATGTCCTGGGGTCGGGCAGGGTTGGAGCAAAATCACCCCCATTGGGAACCACAGCAGAGGGAAGCCACGTGTAAATATGGAGTGTAGCACTTTAAACCATATTCACAAGTGAATGCTAAGTGGTTTTAAATTCTTGCTCCTTTCCATAGTGCAGTTTGAATGAAATGTATCTGCTTTTGGCAATTATCTGTGTGTGTGCATCTTTCCCTGTAGTGTAGCTGTCCTTTAGTGAGAAAGGGTTGGCATGGAACAGTGCATCTTTGTACAGTCTTTGGAGAACGAGCTTTCCCATGTGAGCTTCGGCCACCTATTTTATGGATGGCTTAGATTAATCAACTTGCATTTATTATCTACTCTTTTCAAATTTCCTATACCAGATATTCCACACATATGCATACATATCTCTGTATATTTATGTCTATAGATATAGATATAACATTTGCCTTCTGAACAACTTGGATAAAGGAGTTTCTGGTGTGTGACATTTCTTTTCTGGTCACATGCTTCTGGGGGTTATCAGTCCAGTCCCAAACAGCTTCTCTTTCCTTCTATCTTCAGTGATCATTCGCTCTGAAATCCTCAGGCTTGAATCACATCATCTCCACCCTCCCCCCTTCATCTCTTTTGCATTATTATGCGGGGTTCTAAACAGGATTATCTTTCTGGCATGACTCAGACTCCTGATAAAGTTCCACTTTTGGTTGCCTCACTTAGGGAAAATCATCTTCCTCTTTTGTCTCACATTAGCATGGAACACTGGTCTGTATATTACTCAGCTGGTCTTTCGTTTTAAATCTTACTTATAATAAAAACATTGTGGGTCTTTTTCTGCCCATGTTGCCAGGGCAGGGAGGTGGGGCTCATCAGGTGAAGGTTTGATTGGACCGTTACTCAAAGAAATCTGAAATAACCATGACAAATAAGTAGAATTAATTTTCTCTTGCATAGAAGTCAAGCGACTGGTACAGGGATGCTACAATTGCATCAGTTCCTCAGATTTTCTTCATATTTTTGCTCAGATCAAACTATGGTGTAGATCCCTTCTTCAAGGTCAATTCCTGGTCAGCAAGATGCCTATTCCTCTACTGCAGCTTCAACTATCCCATTAGTTTTAGTCAGAGATGGAAAAAGTGAGAAGGAAGGAAAAGTAGAAGGAAGGATGTGAGAAGGATGTAAAAAGTAGTGAGAAGGATGTAAAAAGTAGGAAGGCTTGCTAATGGAATACTTTCTTTTTCCTTTCAGAATCTCTTAAAATTGTCCTGTTTAAATTTTAACCCATGTTCTTAAGAGTGGCCAGGATAGGTAGCTGTACATATTTTTGTTGTTAACCCTATAGAGATAGCATTAATAGGAAGGGAGTCTAGACTTTGATCAGGCTGCAGACATCTCTACACAGAGAAGATTTTTAGAGGAATGTTCATCATTGATGTTACTGTACAAGCAATAGGACTTCAGTGAGATGTTTCATACTCTCTACAGCAAAGATATATTGTTATGTTAATGCTGAATTATGATGCCTAGCATCTGTTTCTTGCCCTTATGCACATAATTGGAGGAGTTGTCTTTGCCCAGTGAATGACACAATTATATTCCTCTGAAAGTAAAAGGTGTGGCAATCACTCTAGTTGAGTTTGTTTTTTCTCTAGAAATCTGGTCTGAAGTGGCTGATTCACTATAATGTTTTATACACAGCTGGAGTTTATCAGAGAAGGATTGTGAGGACACTTTCTTCTGTACATGAAAGAGTTAATTAAAATATATGGTGAATGATTAAACTTTCAACTGTCTGTTACAGTAGAAGACTCGTTGCCATTGGTCCCCATCCTAATACTCATCCTGTCCTGAAGTGATTCAAATCATCTAAGTCAAATTCTGTCAAACCAAAACATTACAACGTGTCCTCATCCACCTTACCAGATGTGGCACTATGGGATTTCTGGCTGTTCTCCAAATGAAAATTAACCATGAAAAAGAAACATTTTCATTTGATTTAGGGTATCAAGGAAACCTGGATAGCACAACTAAAGGTACTTATGAAGCAGGACTGCTGGTACTACATCACAAAAGGGCAAGAATGATGTAATAAGTGTGCCTGATGTGAAGCTCTATGAAGGGGATTCATGGCAATGTGTCTTTTACCATAATACAGATTTTTTTTTAAAAAATTAAACATTCACTGTAGTTTTCAAATATTCCTTGCACAAAAATCTTGAGAGGGTTGACTTGAAAGGTCCACAGGGCTGTCGAACTGTAAGCAGCGTGGTGTGGTGGTGTGAACTTGCTCAACAGAACTCCTCTCCTCCACCTTCACCATTTCCTAGCTTTGACACTTTTCCACGGTCCTTATCCCACAGCTCCATTTCCCACTGGTGGAAAGTGGCTAATCATCCTTAACCTGGCAATCATTTGTTCTCTCTCAAAGATACACTGCATGCTGACTTTGGTAGGACAGAGCTATTATGAGCCTTAAATAAATTATTTGACAAGAACTCCATTGTAAATTCAACATGCTATTGTATTAGCTGGTGTTGATCTTTTATTGTTTAGATATTGATCAGGTTTTAGTCATTCTTGGCATCAAATAAATTTATTTTTTTTGTAAATCTCTAGTAGTAATCCTTTATGTCAAAAAGAGTTCTGTTCTTCTGTGTGATATTGCAACTACATGGTATCCATTAAGACTAATTTTTAAGGAGGGCCTCGGAAACTCAGCCAAATAACCTATAGTCTACACTCCATCCTCCTGCTTGCTTGGGAATTTCCCACACAATCCAAGTTCTTTTGTTTCAACTTCAAACTCTGAATAAATAAGCATTAAACTTTATCCTTTATCTCTTTATGTGATAGCAAGACCCTGAAGTCTTTCAAATAAGCAAGATTAAGTATACTGGGTGCATCTTCACTTTAAGACACCCAACGTAAGGAGCAGCTATTGCAAGGAAAGAGTTTCACTTATTTACTTTGGCGTAATGAAAATTTGATCCATTGTCTTTTTCTCAGTTAGGAATGATTTGCATCAAGGTTTTCTTACAGGGTACGCAGAAACTAATTAGAATATTTTTAATAATACAGATCTGTATTTCATTCCCTGAAGGCCATAGAACTCTGTAAGAGAGAAACAGTTCTCTGGCCTGCATTGTCTAGGGAAAGATCATATTAGGCCAAGATAAAATGGTTTAATATGAGCTGGGCATTGAAAGGTTTTCATGAGCATAGGGAGGGAGTCTGGGTGATCATTCCAGAAAGAAATCAGTCAGGTTGGGGCCAGGAAAACTCCTGGAGGTGATTGGAGAAAAATGAGAGGACTGTGGGGTTATTTTGTGGCATTTCAAAGAAATAGAATAAACTCTTTGCAGACATGAGCATGTGCCGGTCCCCGTACCGAATGTAGCCATGCTGGTGATGTAGAGAGCTTGGTATGCCTCAGATTCAACCACAACCACTGCTAAGAAAATGTGGCAAAGAAGTGGGTGTGTTACCCTTGTCAGTGTCATACTGAATGTACCCTGGGTCTTCATTAAAATATTTAATGATTCCTACATGTGGGCCAGTGGAGGGAGAATAATGGTCATAGGTGGCTTCCATTCTGATCTGCAGTGAGTGAGAAAATCTCCCCCTCGAGAGTCTTGAAACATGGTGACTCTCACCTCAGCATGAATTCCTGATTTGTCCCTAAAGAGTCATTTTACTTTTTGTCAATGGATAGACTTTTCCCCTGGCCGCCCCCACCACAGAGGAGTGGCTCAAGTATGTTGAGGTTAGAACTGAGGTAAGACTCCAGTGTAGGGCAGAAACCTGAACTGGCAGAAATACAGTATTATTTTTTGGATGATGTGTTATTTATTTACATAATGAACAGGTCAGAATTATATGTGTTGATGGCATACAACATAATATTTGACATGTAGGTACATTAAAAATGACAAAATCAAGGTAATTAGCAACTGTAATGTCTCATATACTTGTCATTTAGATATTTAGACATAAGTCAAAGAGAGTTCTTTGAGGCATCGGTTCCCCATGCTTGAACAGATATCACAGTCACCTGTTGTATTAGTTAAAACACTGACTGTAGGGCCCCATCCCAAACAACTTGATTTAGTTGTCTGTAAGTAGGGTTTGTGGATCTGTATTTCTCCTCGATTACCAGATGATATCAATGTTGCCCATGTGGGAACTATATTTTGAGAACTATCTTTTAAGAATGGATGGATGTAAAGAGCAACTGGGATGAGGGTTAGGAGAAAAGGAAGAAAGGGAAAGCTATGTGTGTATGTATGTATATGCAGGATGGCTAACATGGTTGCACTATTGTCTCATGATGCTTTATTGTAAGGAACAGTCAATGATTAGTTGTTTGATCAATCTTGTATGACTATATATGGTATCCTGAACATGCACTTTGAAGTTATCAATATGTAATACAACATCCATTGTTAATTCCCTGTCACCTTATCTGTAATTCAGTTTTTGTACTGTTCTTGTGCTACTTTGTGTCTATTTGCTAATGTTTTCATTCTTTTACTTTTAAAATTAAAAAAAAAGAATGGATGGAAGTAAAAAACAAGTAAATATTCTGTTTGGTAAAGCTTGGAAATAGTAAGCAGGGTGAGAAGGTGCTTTTCAACCCCAAGGCTGGTCCAGCTTTCTCTGAACGAAGATGGTGCCCACTCAGTCTTCTTGTCATACTGACTGAAGAGCTGCCTGCCTAGGCAGATCTCACACTCACCTGTCTGAGCTGTGGGGCTGCTCCTCCCAACCTGGCCTATTTTCCCTTCCTTTGTTCACCTGCTGAAATACTTCTTACTCTTCAAGGCCTAGATAAACGCCAGAGACTTTCTCTGATTCTCATAAACACAATGAACTGCTCCAACAATGAGCTCCCATAGCTCCTTGCTTATATCTGTGTGACATAAAATTTGTCTGTGCCGTACATTTAAATCCATTTCAGTCTCTCTTGGATGTGTGGAGTCAGAAGCCCATGAGGGCAAGGATAGGGTGGGGTTTGATACTCCCTGCAACTTAGCAGTGTGTAACATAAAACATGTGACTGGAAAGTGTTTCTTGAATGAGAAAATGAGTATTTCAACATTTTCCCATGCTGCAGCATCCTCTGTGTGAATAATGATTAGAGGGAAAGGTTGCACTGATGAAAGCGGAACTGTCTTAAGTGATAGGAGGTAAGAGCAGGAGGCCTCTGTGAACACAGTGAGGTCATCATCATACTGAGAAGGAGCTGCGGGTCAGAGAAGAGTTTCCCACTCTGGCTCAGGCAGCTTGCTGACCTACCTAAAACTCCCACCTGAAGGGCGTAATGAATGCCAGTGAGTCTGAGAAGCTTGGCATTCTGTTTCTCTCCACTCCTGGAACTAAAATTTCTAGTTGCCATTTGGCCTGAGTAATTTGGTTGCTTTGTGAATTGTGGGGTTTTTCTTGAATTTTTCTTTTCATTTTTGTAGTAGCTATCTGGACCTATAAATCTAAAAGGCAGAGAAGCACATACTTCACCTTGTAACTTTAGTTTTTGGTGCCTCAATGAACAATGTCTTCCTAGCAACTCAAGACATTCAGATAAATATTTTAACCTACTTACTGTTTAGAATTAAGTGTTGGTTAATGGAACTTCTTATTTTCTCTTTATTTTCATATTATCCAGAGTTTCTAAACAAAAAGATAGGGATATATAGTCTGATATATAAAAGAATACTTAAAGACACGTTAGTCCTATTAAACACATATTAATATGCCACATATTTTATTTTAGCTTTTAGAAATCATCATTCTTTACATGATGATTCATTCCTTAGGTCAAGAATATTTTTGTTTCATTCAGAAATTTTCTGGAACACTTTTTGTGTTCCAGGAACTGTGCTAATTGCCCATGAGGCAACGTTGGACAATACACAAGTCTTGTTGTGGAGAAACCCAGGGGCTGATAAGAGAAATGAATTTGAAAACAAATTATGACAATGAAGCATATTACACGCAATGATGAAGCGAATGATAGACGTAGGATGGGCGCACGCACAAAGGGGTGGTGGTTGTTTGGGTGCCTCTGGGAAGCTGACACAGACGGAAAATGTCTTTCACAGTGAGTAGGAGGTGATCAGAGGAGGGCACTTGGAAAAAGGTGGCAGTTCCGGCTGTGGAAATAGCAGGTGCAGAGGCATGGAGAAATGATACAGCGTGGCAGAAGCAAGAGGCTATGAGCCGGTTGACACCTCCAGAATGCAGACTTGTGCAGGTAGTAGGCAGTAACTAAGGGTGGGTGAAGAGATAGGCACACTTTTCTGAAAAATATTCTCAGGGCCAGTAAAGTGAAATTTATAAACAGAACGGAGTTTTGCCAACGTATAATTTTGGAGATGTGAAATAGTCAATTCTTTTTCTCAAGGGACATATTTTTCTATCATTTCTGGTTCCTCCATGACTCTTTGGCTTCTCTTTTTCGTAGTCTGTAATAGAGTGGGAGATTATTTCCTACATAAGATATTGGAGAGGAGGACCAGTTTTGCATGTTGCACCACTTATCAAAAAATCACATTTCTTTCAGAACCAGCCTCTTTCCCTGAAAACCACTAGTAAGAAAAATAACAACAGTAGCGCATACTGCAGAATAACTTTAAGTTACAGGTTAGAAACTATTCTATGAAAAAATTCAAAAATGGAAACATGAACATGAGATGTCAATAGAATTTTAAGAACACACAGAGCTCAGGATATGTATTAGCACCAAAGTTATAAGGAGAAAACTAGCTGCTCAAGGTTATTTATGAATTAAGAATTAGAACTGTTATTTATTAAGCAGCAGAACTCTGACCAAAAGGGAAGTGAATCAATAATGAAATCTACAACACAATGGGAGGGCCAGTTCCTCCTCGCACATTGGGTATGCCATGTCCCTTAAGTGACCCTATTTATTACAGTTGCTTACTATTGTGTAGAGTGCTGCGGTTTTGGCTTTTGAGATCAATCCACTGCTGACAGGTGAAGGATGGGTGAGATGACTTGCTGGGTCACAGAAATAAAAATTTCACTGTCTAGGGCACTATCAGTTAAATCAAACGGGACCTCTAATAGGTATATTGATCTGAGAGCTGAGATAGCTGCTTTTCGATAGGGTGACACACAAAGCCTTTCACTTGGACATCCTGGTTGTTTTGCTTTTTAAACCTCAGGGTCATAATTCCAATTTCTTCGTGCTCAAAAAGATCTCTTCCAATCATCTATAGATAATAATGATGTGAAGTAATTCTGAAGGTGAGTCCATTGAGCTAGTTGATAATCCATTTTAGAGGTCAATCAATACAAATTTGATAAAATCTCTAATGGCCTTCTGGCCACATATTGCAATTGTAGCTCATCCTTGGTTGTTACTCAGTGGAAAGCTCTATCTCAAAGATAATTATTCTATTTTCTTCAAGAATTATCTCTTTCTATTATTTTTCTGTTGTTCCCTTTGGATGCCATTTCTCATTCTTTGTATTTCTTCTGAATTTTAGAAAATTGCACAGAATCATGAGTAAAATTATTTCTATCAAAACAATTGTAATTTACTTAGGAGATGCTTAGATACCTGACAGGAAAAAAAGCAACAACAGATAACAGTTGGATGTCATATTCAATAATTATTTTTCTGGCAAAAAGGAAAATGCCCTGTGATGTGAGAATTTATAAGGCAAAGAGATTAAAATACTTTAGGTGCTTTATATTTCCATGAGATCATGAATAGCTAAGACTTGAATGTAGACCCGGGAAGATGCTCACCTCATGCATATAGGTACCTTAGTCACTTGGCTTTCTATGTAAAATGAACAAAACCAATGAAAACATTTACAAGACCAGCAAAATCATGCTTTCTTTCAGAGCTAACATGTTTTTGAAGCCACTGGTCAGTGTTTATGTGATAAGCCCTTTCATTGCATAGCATTGTTTGTTTTCTATTTCTTAAGTGTGAATTTTTATCATGCTACAATGAAAAGAACAGTGGTAGTATACTGTGTCATATCAAAAATTTTATGGACTTAATATGAGAACTGGATTATGGTATTCCTGAGAAGTGGGAGTCTGCACAAAGCAGCCTTGCCCTGCTAATCCTCATTTTGTCCTCTTGTGAAATGGGGTTAACTTCCTGGACTACTCATGTTAAGGACCAGATGTGAAGATCAAATTTACACTTTAAGACCTATAAAGTAATAAGTTATTTCTATTCAGAAATATTAGTCCATTCTTTTTGTGCTCATCATCTTAATTTGCTTGATTACTTATTAATGTATTTGTTTTTTTTCCAAAGAATTGGCTAATTTGATGCAATCTCTATCATACAATTGTGTGTATATACTGACGTATATCGTATATATTTGTTCACTTTTTTCTAAACATCTGTAATTAAGTTTCAAGGTTAATTCCAGGTAAAATGGATACTTCTCATTGAACCCAGCATCATATTCCTTGATTATAAGCTATCAAGGGGCAACTGAAAAACTGATGTGTACTTGTTTTTCAATTTTTCCTGAATATTTGCTATTACGAAGAATCAGCATCTTGACAATTCCTTGGGTTTATTAAATGGGAAATGCATTAAAATTTTAAATCTTACCTTGGCTGATTTCAAAATATTGAATGAATTTAAATCCTTTTCCATTTTTGACTGAAATAAGCTAGTACGTTGGTGCTGGAGGGATAAAGAGGGTGCAAAACACATCTTCTGCTTCACTGAAAACTATGTCATGTGTGGTAGGATCCGCAGGATCACTGAGACCCTGAGGTTTCACAGCTCTGTTTCATCTTTGATCAGTCACTATTATCATTCAGCATGAGGGATGAGCCCTTGGTAATAGTTTTATGGTTAGTAAATGAAAATGTATTATAAGACACACGGATTCTATCATCTTTCTGTATTTATGTGATGTATTACTGAAAGCATCTTTCTGTATTCATGTGATGTATTACTGAAAGTTTTTCCAGGACTTTTCCAGGTTAAAAAAAAAAATAACTTTTATGAATCGGAACTTCCAAAGTCATTATTAAATACAGACATAACTCATTCAGCCATGGCTCATCAAAGAAAATATCAGTTTTAAAATATTAATTATGGTTAAAAAAATCCCACATAAACAAGTTATCTAGTTCTATTTGTAAGCCTGTGTCATCTCGTAAGACTACAGTTTTAGGATAAGTGAGATATACCATAATATTAAAATATATGAGCTTATTAATATATAATTAACATGCAAAAGTATACAAACAGTTGTTTTTAATATATTTTCAGTTATGCAACCCTTTCTATTGTCAAATTCCATAGCATTTTTAGCACTGCAAAAGAAAACCCAGTATCCATTCATGTTTCCCCAGCTCCTGCAAATCTCAAATCTACTTTATGTCTCTAAGGATTGTCCTCTATGAAAATTTCTCATATTAATATAATTATACAATATGTGGGCTTTTGAATCTGGCTTCTTTCAGTGAACATAGTATTTTCAAGTTTCAATCATGTTACAGTATGAGTATTGCATGTATCAGTATTGCATTCCATTTTACAACTCTGAGATTTTCTAGTGTATGGACATACCACATTTTTTTATCTACTCCATGATATCCTTTATCTCACCAAAGTACTTTGGGAATCCTTCCTTCAACTTCCCAGAAGAAAGCAGTTCTGACAGTGAAATTAGCCATGAATAATGACTCCTTTGTTTATATTGATTGAGAGGAAGGTGTTCATACATAGGTACTTTGTTGGGAATGATCAAAATATACATTTCTTTTTCAAGATTTTTTTCCCCTGCTCCACCTTAATAATTATTGATTTCTAAATTCCACTCTCTGATGACTGACTGATGGAGGCTTGATTAATTGACTAATCGATGATGCTTCAAGCTACAACCTTCCCCTGGATGGGTAGCTCTCATTGAGCCCAGCATCATGTATTCTGACCTCTCATCCTAGTCTTGTAAATTGGCTTTATTTAAAATCCTGCACATTAACTCTTTCGCTTCCCAAGATCTTCACATAAAGCAGTTTCCATGTGAGTGTTCTTAACTAACTCCTTTTTCAGCCTTTGGTCTCAGCGTACGTGCCCCGTATCTCAGAGAGGCCCAAGGAGCATCTCTCATCCTCCATCCCAGTCTACATTGCATGTCCTCTCTTGTTCTTTTTGTAACACTTTGTTTTTCCACTATGACACTTAACATTATCTTTTATGATCTAAAATACAGCTTTCCCTAGAATGTTGGCTGCAGGAGAGCTGGACATTTTAAAAAAACCTGTTTAGTTATTGCAATATCCTTGGAGTCTAAAACAGTTTCTGGCATGCAATATGTATTCAAAAAAATATTTGTTGAATGAACAATTGGCTTTAATTACCACCTCTCTCCCAGACCTATCTGATGCTCCATTTTGGTTTGGGCTCCCATCTTGACAGTTCTAGCTGAATGTTCCACACATTACACTAAAGTCAGCAGTTCTAAAACTGGGCTCATTATCTTTCCTCTCCAACTTTGCTTCTTCTGGTCCTATTTAATGGCACCAAAACCCTTCTCATTACATAAGGCAGAAACCTGAGCATCACCTTAGATCCTTTTCTTTCTTTAGCACTTTGTATCTAACTGGGCACAACATACAGTTGCTTTAGTGTCCTAAACATTTCTTTCGTACGTTTTGTATTCGCCCTGCTGTTACTTTAGTGCGGGTACTTGTGCTGTTTCAGTTTTGCAGCTGTGACATCTTCCTACCTTGTCTCTCCAGCTTTCCAGTTATATTTAACCCTTGCCACACACTTTGAGCTTTCTAAATCTAATACTGGACCACATCGCTGCTTTTCAGAGCCTTCAGCAAGTATCCATCTCCTACAGGGAACTCCCACCTCTGACGCTTGCCTCGCAAGCTCTACCTAACCTCTCCTGTGGGGGAAGCTATATTTTCACTTCATACCAAACAGACTTTCATCCCCCAATACACTACTTTTAAGAATTCACATGCCTTTTCCTAAAAGTTTCCCTGTTGTCACAAAGTCCTCTTTTTCTTTCCAATCTAACAAACATGGTCATTTTTTAAGATTTTTCCCTAATGCCATATATTCTTCAAAGGTTTAAACTTGCCCTCAGAAGAGTTAATATTCTTCCCTCTAGGCCCCTAAATACTTATGCTTATCTGAGTACTGGCCTGCACGCATTGATTTAATTATGTGGTTGTGTCCCCTCTCCACTAAGTGAGGCATTAGGCCTTGATGGGAAAAGTCTGTGTTGTTTGAGGGCCTCGGCTACCGGATGATGACAGAGTTGGGCTTAAATCCTGATGCCCATTAAGGTCAATAGAAGTAACCAGAGTGTCCTGAGGTAGAACAGCAACTGACATTGGTAATTATGTTTGTTGAATCCACGCTTAACTAAAAATTTACCGTATCTTTGGGTGAATTGTAATAAAACTGCAGTGAAATAGAATAGGAGTAAAGTTATGAGCTGGGTCTAGAAAGAAAGGAATCTAAATATGGATGCAGTAGGATGACAACGGGGATTTTAGTCTACAGTGGCTAGAGGGAGGACCAGGTCAGGTGGATTGTGCTGTACCCCAACTTTTGTGAAAACCTGATCTGAAAGTAATAGAGAATTCATAAAGCTGTGCTCCATGAGATGTGTCCTGTTATTTAATTAAGTTTAGTTTATTCTAAAAGCTTATGCACATAATATTAATAAGAACAAAGCACTCAAACTTCCATTCATATTTTGACAATGAGCATCCCTAATTAAAAAAAGATTATTAGAGAATGCTATATGACCAAATGGGGACTAGACAGGCATGAAGTGTCAGAAGACCCAGACTTGGTTCTGAGGAGATTACCTCTATTTTGACATCTAATTTTTTTATATGTAAGTCTACGAGTTTAGCTGGGCACATGTCTTCAGTTCCTTTAAGTTTGAAAGTTCTGGAATTACTTGATTTTACTCTTCACATTGTGTATCATTCACCCCCAAACCTGAAAACTCCCAAGAAATCAAATCTCCCATTTGCCTTGTGAGAACTAATTTACATTATTTACTACTGTGTCTGTTCATCTTCTATTGTTTCGCCAAAATTCAGAAGCCCCAAACCTCTTTTCTATAATGATTAAAAAATGTAGTCTAGCAACCTAAAAGTATAAATTCTTCATAATCCTATCTCCCATTTAAAATAGCACAAACCAGAAGGGTAAATGAAGGCAGAGAGGCTCCACTGGGAATGGACACCCACAAGTTCATTAGGGATTCACTGGAGCAGAACCTTGAGGAGGTGGGCAGGACCTGAACACACCAATTCGGAGGTAAACGTACTTATTTTATTGAGAAAGAAAAGGGAAAACAATAAACAGGCTGGTGTGAGAGAGGAGTAGGGACAATGAGTGTAGTCTACGCGAAGGAGGGCTGATAGCAGTAAGAGTTGACATGGAAACCAAGGGCAGGAGGCGGCAAATTGAATGCACACAAAATCTTTGCTTTCAAGATCGCCTGTGGTCAAAATCCCCTTTGGTGGTAGTTCCCTCGTGGATAAAGATAATTGGAATAGACAATTTTCAATAGTTCATTCAATCATAATGTTGTGTAATTATATAATCCTCCAGCACGTCAGGATCAATAAGTGATACTTGGTCTAACTAGCTAGAGAGGGATGGGTGAAGAGTCCTGCTCTGTTTATGTATCATCTATCTAGTCTAAGCAATTATTCACTGTTGTCAGAAAACTCAAAGGCTACAGAGTATCTTTGACAATTTAAACTCTAATTCTACATTCTTTTCAAAAGTTGTGATTGCAAAACATGTGCAGAATACTCAATTGTGCAAATTGCACAGTATGATTCCTTCAGGAAATATATATATATATATATATATATATATATATATATATATATAATTTCAAACAAAACAAAAATCTTGCTTTCCAACAAACAAAAACATAAGTCATTTGTGGACATCCTTCTAGCGATGATCTCGCAAAGAAAAGGGCTGTAACTCCTCATTTTTTGAGGTACTGGGGATTGAACCCAAGCATTTTGCACTGAGAAATGTACATCCCCAGACCCCTCTCCCAAGAAACAACTTTTTAATTTTTTAAATTTTGGGCCAGAGTCTTGACAAGTCACTCTGTTGTCCAGGCTGAGCTGGAACTTGTGATCTTTCTGCCTCTATCTTTCCGAGTACTGTAGTTACAAGCAGACACCACCATGCCTGACTTTGTAATTTGTTTTTTATAACACTCTCCTTTGGTACAGATTTGACTTATGTGATCTCCCTGTGTTTGATCCTTCAGATGAAGTGGTGTTTACCAGGATCACTTGGGTCCTGGGATCAGGGAAGGAAATCTTTTGCCTAGAAAACAGTGCTCTTAAGAAAGTTACTTGAATTCTCTGAGCCTCAATTTTCCCTTTTGTGAAGCAGAAATAGTCATACTCTCCATGGGAACCTCATTTGGATTTGTGAGAAATTAATGGAATATTGAGTGAAAATGCTTTGAAGACCAAAGACCTACTTAAATATAGTTTGAACAGGAAATATTGGCAGTGGAGAAGTCAGGAAATTCTTAGATATTTCTGTCTTTGATGAAATGTTTGATAAATCCATGCATGCACAAACAAAACACAGAAGGCTGGAAATCAGATCATGAACAAAGAGAACCTGTTTGCTGACACATATGTGCTATACATCTCTGAGACATGTCATTTAGAGTAGAATTGCACAAGTTATTTCCATGAAGAATCAGATAACAAAGAATTCAGGTATAATGGCATTAGCACGGCTACTCACTGTAGTTACAACATGAAAGCTGCCATGGGCAGCAAGAAAACAAGCACAGCTGTGCACCAGTCAGACTTATTGATGGGCACTGAAATTTGAATTACATGAAGTCTTCACTTATCAAAAATGCTCTTTTTTCATTATTTTTGTAGTATTTAAAAATGTAAAAGCACTTTCTACTCTCAGCCCACACAGAAAAAGGCTAGAGGCCAGTTTAGCTTTCGGTTACCAACTGCTAATTTAGAAGAAATTTGTGCATATTTATCAACCCAAATTTTTGTTTGTTTACTTGTTTTTCATTTGTTCCATGCAACACTGACCTGACTGTGTGAAGGCGAGTGAGCTGCTTTGTCCTTGAGGCTCACTTTCCCCATTGAGGAACGAGAGAGATAACACCGCGTGATCAGGTTTCCTTGGTAACATTGTACAGTTTTAATGGTTCCAGACAATCTTCCTTTGTTGGGGTTCATCTTTGCTTGCAGATGATACACAAAATGCACCTGTAAAAGGTATTCTCCTAGCAAGGATTTGGCTTTTGGTTTCTGATATTTTATTTTATTTTTGGGTTTTTCTTTTTGAGTTAGGATCTTGCTTATGTAGTTCAGGCTGGCCTTAAACTCATTATGTAACCTGAGCAGGCCTCCAATTCATGGCGATCCTCCCATCTCCTATGTGTGCACCACCACACCTGGCTCATTTTTACTTTTTTCATTTTAAAAATTAATTTTAATGGTGTCTGCATAAGAGAAACAGCATGATGTTTTGGGATTCATGTAAATAGTAAAACGGTTACTATAGTGAAGTGAATTAACGGATCATTTTCCATAACTACTCCTTTTTTATTCTTATGTTAAGAGCAGCTGAAATCTACTCATTGAGCAAGAATCTCAGATACAGTATAATTTTTTTTTTTTGTCTTTTCGAGACAGGGTCTCACTTTGCAGTTCAGGCTGGCCTTGAGCTCACTTTGTAGCCCAAGCTGGTCTCAAACTCACAATGATCCTCCTGCCTCAGCCTCGTGCACCACCAGGGTCAGCAAATACAGTATAATTTTATTAACACCAGTCCTCATCTTGTACACTGATCTGTAGACATATTATTCCACATATCTATTGTATTGTAGCCTCTGACCTATATTCCTCCGTATCTCCCCTCATTCCCACAGTTGGCAATCACTCTTATTTTCTGTTTCTATATATTTAATGTATTTTTAAAAAGATTTCATATTTAAGTGAGATGCCATAGCGTGTTTGTTTTTGTGTCTGGGTCATTTTGCCTAGTATACTGTCCCCATGTTCATCCAAGTTGTGGGAAATGGCTGACTCTTTCTAAACGCTGTGTAATGCTCCATTGTATTACATATATTTGGTAGCACAGTTTATTTAAGCACTTATCCATCAGTAGATACTTAGGTTACCTGTACATCTGAGGGATTGGGAATGAAGCCACAATTAATATAGGAATGCAGGTTTCTTTCCAACTGCAGGTCTCGTTTTCTTTGGGCATATGTCCAGAACAACCGTTGCTGGGTCGTATGGTGGTTTTTGTTTTAATTTCTTAGAACCTCCATACTGTTTTCCATAATGGTGGCACCAGCATGACTGTGACTCCACACAGTGTACAAGGGCTTCCTTTTCTCCATACCCTCGCCAACATTTATTAGTTCTTGCCTTTTTAATAATGGTCCCCCTGCTGGTAAAAGGTGCTATCTCACTGAGCTTTTGATTTGCGTTTCCCTGAGGATTAATGACGTTGAACACTTTTCCATAAATCTATTGTCCCTCTGTGTTGTCTTCTTTGTGGAAGAAACCCTGTGGGTTCTTTGCCCATTTTAAATTGGACTATTGTTGTCTGTGCAGAAGATTTAAATGTATTAATGACCAGATGCTGAGTTTTGTATTTCGATGGTTCTCAGATGTCTCCACATTGAATTAGCTAAACGGGCATTAATTTTTCAGTGGTTCTTGAGGATCACTTGGGACACAATCATGTCATCACTGCACTTCTCAGTGAGCCTGACAGTGTTTTAGTTTAGTGGGATTTTTTCCCCATCCAATACTCCCACAAATAGGGGCTATAATTGGTACAAAATGGGCACATCTATAAAACCAGGAACTAAGACCTACTTTGTGGGCATGTGGTTGAAACTTAATTATTTCATGTTTCTAAAGAACTTTCAAAGCTGTGAATAAAATGTATTATTCAGTTGCTAAGTGCTCTTATTGCTTATTAGCCTCTCTAGTATTTCCCAGTAGGTGCTTTGCTAGTAGGATACAATGGCAGTGTTTATGAAACAAGCTGGCGTTTGAGCTGAGTTGCAGAGTGCATGAAGCTACAGGCTATGTTTTAATCAAAATTTTTTTCTACCTTCCTCCCACCCCTAGAGTCATTAGGGACATGGATACCGCCTCTTCTGTTAGATACTCATATAATTCATTGGTATTTAATAGTAATACTTCTATACTTATAGAAAAGAATCAGATGAAGTTCTTTTCCTGCTAAGATCAAGTCATTAATATTGTTTCTAATTTTAATACTAATAAAGCTGTGTCTAATGGGAAGGACAATAATAGTCTGTATTCAATAATTTATCAGTAGTTGTAACTGACCTTTTATGTGGGTCACTATTGTAGTTTGGATAAAGCCATTGGAGACAACCAAGTTCTTCTTCCACATTAAACAAATGAGTTCAGAAGAGCATATGATGTTTTGACAGCATTCATTTAATGTCCACTTGGAAAAAAACATGAAAGTCAACTAGCATGTTGCAATAGAAAGACTGGGGCTGGACATGAGGCACCTCCTCCGAGACTCAGCTCCTCCCAATTTAGCAAGTGTCTATCAGATTCCTACTCAAATTGCATTGCATCTTTGCTTTTCAAATAATACTTCTTGGAATTTGAGAGTTAGGACAGGGTTTCTACCAGCAGTTAAATACTTTTCCATAAACACCGAAATGTTTTTATGCTCAATGATCCCATTTATTATTTCTCTCTCATATATGCTGAGGGTCCTTCCAAATGTGCATCTAAATGTTTCCTTGTTTGGAAAAAATTCCACTCTGCAATCCAAGATCCAAAAAATTGTTTCCAGCTCTGGAATTCCATAATTTAACTTTTCAAATGAAGCTGACATCACACACACACACACACACACACACACACACACACAAGGATATTAAAAATGATCTTTGAAGATTTTAAATGTAGGCTCTGGACAAGTTTAATTCCTGAGGCCTTTATACTACCATAGAAGCTCTATTAAATAAATAAAATATTCAATAAATAAATAAATAGCATTTGAAGGCATATACTCTGAAACAGCTACAGAATGCTTGGCTAATTGCCTGCCATAAATTTTCTCAGTGTCTTACTCCCTGCTGAGCATTCAGTATAGCCACATTTTACTGCCACGTTCCCTGGAATCAGGCATGTACATGTGGCTCGAGTGGGAATGAGCTACAGTATGCCTGCCTCCATGTACAGTGTCCTGGGGAGTTACCTGAAGCACAAAGCAGAACAGAACTCAACAATTTGTGCTGTAGTAGCACTTCCCATTTCACAAGGTAGAGGCTTTCCAAACGCCAGTTCCAATGTCTATTTCTCTTCCCCCTATGGAAATCTCATGGTTCTCAGCCACAGAAATAATTTCAGAAGCAAATAGTAAAAGCTGGGTTTGCATCTTTCGGATGCTGCCTAGAATAAAATGGCAAGAGAGAGACAGAGACAGAGACAGAGGTGGATAGACGCTAAGTTTCAATGTAACCACACTATCATTTAGTAAACAAAATGTTTTAGAAAAGACTAAGTGCTCAGAAATGTATGTTTACTTATGTTGAGGGGATAACATTTAGTCTTAGGTCATCTACTTGAAAAAATGTCATCAGTCTTGGTTCTTTTTATGACACATGCTGTCATCTACCTGAAAGCCAGGCTTCCCCGGGTGTTGGAGCCCTTGTCTACCATTTGGGAAGATGAGTCGGAAAGATGATCTCAGCGACAGTGTGGCACGGCCATGTCTCTCTCTGCTGTTGTTCATAGGCTTTACATTTTGAATTGTTGGTGCAATAGAAAGAACTCTTGTCCGGGCTTTTTCCATCGTGCCGTAGCAACCACGTGCTCACAGAGAACTGGCGGAGCAAATGGAAAACCTGCCACAGAGAAGTGCTGCCTCCACTGTCCGTTCTGCCCCTGGTCTATGAACTGGGAAACTGCTGCCACTTGCGTTCCTCTCAGTGTCCTTGCATGTAAAATATTTAAAGATTTAAGATTTCTCTTAGCTCTATAATTGCTACTATCATGCACGGGAAAAACATAAGCCACCGAATTTCATTTGTAATTATTTAACATCCAAGTAAAATAATTATTATTAGGAGTGTTTATGTTGCATTAGACACTTTACTTTCATCAAGCTTTTTAAACTTTACCATGACTTCCCTGAGAATACTTTAGCTCCGCTTAACAGAAGAGAGAAATGAGACTTGAAGCACGGTCATCTGCTCTCTGAAAGACAAAGTCAGCAAGCGGCACAGGGGAATTACTACCAGATAATCCAACTCCACCGCCCACAGGGTCCTATCAGAGCTTCCTTGCTTCCATGTATTCAGGGCACCGTGCTAAGAATTTCCAGGGGCCACAGAGAGAGATAAGGTAGACATTTTTGTCCTTGCAGAGCTTACAGTTATGAGTGAGAAACTTAGGAGAAATAGCCGGCAGTTTGAACATGAGTGGCCAGGAGAGTGGCACAGAACATGGCTATTATGGGAATCCCAAGAAGAGGGCACTAAGAACTTGGCTTCACTGGGGTATCATTTTCAAAGCATTGTCAGCAGCCAACAAGATTTCTGCTGCCTTGTTCCAACCAATAGAAGCAGAAGAGAGACACCATAAAAGAAGACATAGGACATCTACTTATCAGTTGTGTTCTCAGTTACCTATTGCTTGGCTGAATGGACAACCTAAGATAATAAGGTTGGGCGTGTCTTGCCAGGTAATTTTGTGCAACCTAGTCAGTCTCTGGCTGCCTCCCACTTCCCTAGTCAGTAACACTCTCTCCACTGCCATCACCTTTCTCAATTCTCCATCTTTCCTAGCACCCTGGACACCCTGAAAGTACACTAACTTCCATCATTGCTTTTAATTTAGGATTAGACAAGTGTAAGATTTTTAGAATAGTCCTCTCCAATAACATCTTCACCCTGGTTCCTCTGGGTGCCTGAGTCATCAGGATGAAGTCACCTCTGCTAACCAACATAGCTAAGTCACATTGTAGCAGAGAAGTACTCAAGAGGCAGAGTAGCCAATAGACCCCCCCACCACTACGACAAGTGGGGCCCCCAACTTCTTCACAGGAGCCCAGTCATTACCATACCCCTGACTTGTAAAGGAGAGATGAAGTAAAGACATGGTATGTCTTCTTGGAAGAGATTTATGAAACCATTTGCTAAAGGTTGACTTGTGCATATTTCAACATGATAAAATTTTGATGCTTATATTGATTTTTAAAATGTGTGTATTAAGAGAACTACTTTCAATGATGGGCATGTCCTAAGTCTACACTGTGTAATTCAGCAGCAACTGGCCATGCGTGGTATTTGACTATGAGACTTGTGGGTCTTGCTGAAGGACATGTACTCTGTGTCATTTATCTTCCAGATCCCAGGGTCATTCTCAGAATATTTCTCGATGCAGTATTCAGGTAGCTACTCTCAGTTGATTGAATTTTTTAAGAGACAAAAGTCTTATTTGTCATTTTTGAGGTCCAAGGGTTAAAATGCATAGTGTACTTTGGTATAGAAGTTATCACTTAAGACTTGCTTACAAAATGACCTTTACAGGTCTTGTCATGAGAATACATGATTCCATCAATAAAAAAGGAATCATTTATAAATTTTAATCACATTTCTTTGTAGAAGGTCAGGAAAGAAACCAGCTCTGTATTGCTAAGAATTGCTAAAAAGATGGCTCACTACTAAGATAAGCTCCACCACTGCCTTTATACAAGAACAGAATGGAAGAAGGTGCATCAAAGATTTTAAGGGATCAATTTACTCTTTTAAATGATGCCAAGTAACTGTTTGGTTTTGTTTCTGACTTAGTGTATATGTAGCCTCAGGCCACATCAAACTGATATATATCTGTGGGGATTTTAGTGATGTAGCACTAATGCTCTTAAACACTAAACCAGGCTTGGTCTAAAAGGATTAGGGGTCTGGACATGCTTGGAAAAAGTTATTTCGAAAACACTGAAACAGGACAGGTGATATGGAAAGTGCTTAAATCTGTGTTGTACCCCTGACATTTAAAACTGTGAGCCTATCATCCAGTTATTTTGTGGTTGTATTCATACATGATGGTATTTTAAACAACATTTCATCCTTATTATGGGCTTATATTTAAATTTATTCTACTTGAAATACCATGACTTTCCTTCTTAAATGCATTAATTAATTGGATGAAATTTAAACTAATCGAAGTATATAAAACTGTTCATTTACTCATCAGTGATTTATTATGTATCTTTCTGGTACAGTGTTTGCCACAACAGACACTAAAAGATAGTTTGATATGAGCCTTCCTGCAACTCTGGTCTTTACCTTTGGAGCTAGACATGTGTGTGTATGTGTGTGTGTGTGTGTGTGTGTGTAAATGTGCATGGACACATGCCTATGTGTTTATATGTACAGATGTTGTGCAAGTGTATATAGTTGTTCCTCTGTGTCCATGTTCCAGTACCCTTGTGGACACCAAAGATTTCAGACTTTCAAATACTTACATAAAAATTGCACAATATTTTCACTGAATCTACTGTATATTCCCCTGTATATTTTATATCATCTTTAGGTTACTTTTAATGCCCAACAGAATCTAAACTTTATATAAATAGTTATGAAACTTTATTTTTAGTGAATAACGAGAAGTCCACACATGCTTAGTACATTTTTTTTAATGTTACTAGGATATGGGACCAAAGCCTTTGCACTGAACTCTATCCCCAGACACTGTTTTCTCTTTATCTTGAGACTGTGTCTTATTAAGTCTCTAAGTTGTTTGGACTGCACTCCAACCTGTGATCTTCCTTCCTCTGTCTCCCAGAATGCTTGAATCACATGTGCGTACCACAGGGACCAGCTTCAAATATCTTTGATTTGCGGTTGGTTGAATCCACGGATATGGAGGGTCTATAGGATGTGCAACAATTACTGTGCATGCTTGTATTTATAGGAAGAAAGCAATAGAGGAACAGAGAGAGGAACGGAGGGAGGGAGGGAGAGAGGGAGGGAGAGAGGGAGGGGGAAGGGAGGGACAGAGAGAGGAAGGTGGAGGAGGTGGAGGAGGAAGACGGAGAAGGAAGAAGAAAGAGGGAAGAAGGAGAAAAAGGAGGAGAGGAAAAAGAAGAGGAAGAAATAAAAGGCAGAAGAAACTGTTATATTAGAGTATATTAGATTTTGGTCAGTCTCATCTTAAATGAAGAAAAGAGTACAATAGGAATTCAGGGGATAGAGATATTCATATTTGCCCTGTGTCTTTAGGGGTGGATATGAATTTAAATTTTGAGCAAGCAACTATGGATTGATGGGAAGACATTTTAGAAGAACCAGAATGTAAAGATTTACTGAGGTAGCAAAGAATAAATATTTCATTCTCCCTGGCTGAGCACAAAGGTGTGCAGTGGTACAGGGGGATGTGAGCGCGGTTCCTGCAGGCGATGGTTGGGTGTCAGGCTCAGGTATAACGGGTGTGATGAAAACCATGACCAACCTTCTGTTGCCAGCTAAAGGAAACTGTAGCAGTTTCCCCAGGGGGCCGATGTGGTGTTTAGTTCTCTGGGAATCATTATAATTTAGATTAAGTTGAAAGAAGCACAGCTCTTTCCCAGGTGAGGTACGTGAAGCCAGGGCTCAGCTGTGCATTGGATGTATCTGCTTTAGGATGCATCCCCACACAGAAACGTTAAGTGATTTGGGTCGATGTGGGCTGGGTAATCCTTAGCTCGCCTCTGGGCTCCACAATATATTCCCTCTGTGGGCTTTTAGAAGTCACTGAGCTCTGATGTAGTGGTAAATAGTATGCCCGGAAAATTCATTCCCGTACAGAACCAAGAAATAGGATCTTATAGTGAGACCGCACTGTGTGAGAGTGGATCCTAAACCCAAAGATGAGTGTGAACACTCAGAAGAGGAGGAAAAGTCACAAGGATGAAGTTGTTGTGTGAACAAAAAGGCAAAGACTGGAAGGATGTGCTTAGAAGATCAAGGATGTAAGACCTTCCAATAGCCACTGCGACCAGAGAGGGAGGCCCACAAAGCTTCTGTGTCAGAGCTTCTAGAAAGAACTGCCCCTGTTAACACCTTCATGAAAGATGTCTGGCTTCTATCACTGTAAGAGCATAAATTTCTGTGTTTCAAAGTTACCCAGTTTGTGATATTTTGTTAAGCTAGCTTTGGGAAGCCAGTATGCCTTTAAACCTTGCTTCACTGCAGAACAGAAATGGTGATTCTCAGAGAGTTTTGGTGAGAATTAAATGATCCAGAAACAAATTAAGAAGAAATGTGTTAATTATTATATGTAAAACAAATATTTGCAAATTTAAACTCCTCTTTTCTTGGATTGTGAAATGCATATAATGGTTACCGAGCATTAATCCATCAGCTGAAGCATTGCATACCTTATAACAGCTGTCTCATGACAGAATTTATATTTAGTTTTAGAATCTCATGTCAGTTTGACTTCTTGCCATTGAAAATCTAATGGCAGCCACATTTTGTGGGTCCTTACTGTGGGGAAAATGAGTGCTGTAGTCTAAATGATATGGTTAGAGCATTTTTTGTTTCTGGCACTGTTTTTCAGTACCCAGAACCATCTCTTTTTCCTCCAGATAAGCAAAAGCACTATGCTATGATTCAATGCATAAAAAAGTGCACCATGTTAAAATAATGCTCTGAATAGGCAGAAAGAAACTCGGTGTGCCACATAGTAAGTGTAATATGAAGCTATTTAGCTTGGTTTATTTTCAGAGGATTCAGTCAATATTGGCTAATGTGTTTGTATCCTTCTCCTGAGAAAATTGTGAGCTGTGTTCTTTTGTAACACCAAAGCTGAAATGGAACAGTTCAGTGTACACCAGATAGGTAGAAGGAATAAGTGTTGTAGCTGGGACTGAGCTTTGGGGTTTTATGCTTTTCCTCACTTTTGCATTCCCTAAAGTAACCTGGGAAGACCCAGGTGCCATGTATCCCTGACCATCATTCAGGTATCCAAAGAATAGTTCTGGGCTTGCATTCTATCATTTATTGTAAATCCATTGTCTGTTTCCCACTGTCTCTCTGGCTTTCTCTCTCTCTCTCTCTCTCTCTCTCTCTCTCTCCCTCTCTCTCCCTGTATGTCCCCTCTGTTTTTCTCTGCCTCTCTGTCTGTCTCTTTCTGTCTTTCTCTCTGTCAATATGGGAACAATGGGACTCAGTCTGGTGAAAAAATGGTATCAGCAAGATTTTCTGTTTGAATATGTAGTTGCTGTGGTGAACAAGGAGTGCTAGGTCGGATAAAGTAGCACTATACTCTAACATTTGGCTAGATGTGGTGAGGAATGCTTTGGGGAAGGTGACTCAGGCATGCGGACAGTGGCATCAGAACAGTAGGACCTGGATAGTGGCCTGAAGTTGAAGGACAGGACATTTCCCCATGAATGGGGGTCAGGAAGCAAGTGATGGCCAACAAATGAATGGAACACATTGGACTATGAGGTAAGTTAGCAGAAAGTAATCTCTAGAATGAGTACGAAGGCAAAACGCAGGGTAGTGTGAGGAACTGGGGAGAGTGATAGAAATGGATTGGCAGCTACAGGGACTTGATACTTGGGAATTCCAGAAAGCAGACTCGAGCCAGTTGAGTAAATTGGGTCCTAAGATAAAATTTGGGAGAAAGTAAGGACTGGAAATGAGCCCTAGCCTCAGCTTTCACGTAGTAGAATGGTGAAGGTATTTGGAATCAGGCTGGGTCTTTCATTGTTTCTATAGGAAAGAAGTTACAACTTTTTGTTGGTGTATCTTAATTATACAGAACGGTGGGTTTGAATTTGGCACATTAGCCCATGTATGTACACATGTGAGCCACCTTCTCCACTGCCCTCCCTTGCCGTTCCCTCCCCTTGACCCAGATTTCCTTCCTTTTCTCTAGGAGTCTTTCTTCTACACAGGCAGATCTTTGATAGGCATATTTTATCACGATCTGGAGCAGAAGGAAGAGAGTAAATTTCTATTGTACCTTTTCTTAGTTATTATATACATGAACTTTACTCATTTCCAAAAATTCTTTTTAGCCTCGATTTCTCTATCTAGGAAGTGAAAGTTCTTATATCAATAGCTCCCAAATGCCTGGCTGTGGGCTGGGATTGGGATGTTAGTGAGACCTTCCTAAGAAGTGGATTGAAAATGCATATTCCTGGGTTTTTGACCTCTGTGATTGTGTTTGAAATAACCAGGTATGGATTTCAGAAACCTGTGCTTCTACTAGAATTTTTTTTTTTTTTTGCGGTACTGGGGATCGAACTCAGGACCCTGCGCTTGCTAGGCAAGCGCTTATTCCACTGAGCTATATCCCCAGCCCAGAAGCCTGTGCTTCTAAAAGACACGCTGTATCAGAGGTGGAAATCTGGATGGGACAGATCGGCCTGAAGTCTCTGGGATCACTCCACCACCCTCTGTACTGTTTTCTCCCTCCAGCACTTGCCTTTGTACCATTTTATGTCCATGAGCTGGATAATGTCACAGATCTCACCAAGCAATTTATTATTACACCATTTCCAACAAACACTGAAGTCTAGGAGGCCAGGATACAGGAAGGCTGGTTTTAATTACTTGCTCAGACCCAACACTGGCACAAACCATCACAAGTTAGAAGTTGAATATACTGAACCCATGTGATCACTGAACCCATTTTTTAAGACACAGAATTCTGTCTGTTTTGAGATCTCTGAGGTATTTTTCCTATGCTACACGATATTTTTGAAGTATGATTAGTAACATCCATCAGTCATTTTAAATTCTTTAGTGTGAAAGATGGTTATATAAATATTATATAGGATGAAATCATCCTGGTGATTAAGTGATTGCTACTGCTTTGCAGTACAAAAGAAAGACTCCTTGGATTTCATCTTACATAAGGTAAATCAGCTCTTTGTGGGCTGAAGGTCACTTTGGGGGGGGATTATATATTCAAGAACCCACATATTACCTGCTTCTCTAAAAAAGATCATTTCCTACTCAGGAAGCAAATTAATTACTTTTTCATCAGAGGAGAAATAATTTAAAAATTCTTCATAAGTTCTAAACCTTCATAACCAGCCATGGAAGTTTGCACTTTTTAAAAATAAAGTTTAATAGGACTACTAGGAATTTTCTAGTTTATGGACACCATGTCCCAGAGAAAGGAAATAACTTGCTTAGTACTATACATTAAATTAGATAACATCACGATAACATTCACTTTGGTGTGTGCGTGTGTGTGTGTGTGTGTGTGTGTGTGTGTGTGTGTGTAAAGAGTAATAGTAATGACATGACTTGAATGATTTCTAAGGTAGACAATTTTAGGTCTGCAGTCAGTGAGCCAAGCACTCAAAAGAACTGATGGTGTGATTCCAGTCCACATCCAAGGCCCAAGCACTGGAGAACTGATGGTGCAATTCCAGTCCAAATGCCAGCAAGCTAGAGACTCAAGAAGAACCTGTGTTTCAATCTGAGTTCAAAAGCTGGAAGAAACCGGATGGCCCAGCTTGGAGCAGTCAGGCAAAGGGAGCTGGACTTTTACTTATGGGAAGGTTGGGCTTCCTGTCCTTCACACCTTTGCTGGACTGAGTGAAACCTGAGCACATTAAGGAGGGCAATCTGCTTTATGCAGTGTCTTTTTTCAAAGGTTAATCTCATCCCCAAATACTTTCACAGACACCTTGAATAATGTTTGGCTAAATGTCTGGGCACCTGTGGTCCAGTTAAGTTGACACAAAGAATTAATCATTACAACACCTACCAGAATAACCAAAATAAAAAATCATGACAACACAAAATGCAGGCAAGGATGTAGGAAAAATAGATTACTCGTCTGTTTTTGGTGGGAATGAAAAATAGTGCAGGTGGTCTGGAAAACAGTTTCACAGTTTTTGTAAAACTAAATATTGAACTGTAATCTAGAGAAATGAAAACTATGCTCTTATAAAAACCTGAATATTATTATTCATAGCTTCTTTATTTACAGTAGTATCAAAATGAAAATACCCTAGATGCCCTTCAACAGATCCATGAGTTAACAAACTGGGGTGCAGCATACCAGGAAATACCACTCAGTAGTAAGAAGAACAAGTTATTGATATATGCAACAACTTGACTGAATCTCTGGCACCTATGTTGAGTGAAAAAACCAATTTCCATAGATTGCATGTAATATGATTCTGTTGCTATAATAATTTTCAAATGCAAAGTATAACTGACTTGCCTCTTTTTTTTTTAGACAGGGTCTTACTATGTAGTTCAGGCTGGCCTTGCACTCACTTTGTAGTCTAAGCTGGCTTTGAACTCAAGGCAGTCCGCTTGCCTCGGCTTCCTGAGTGCTGGGATCACAGGTGTGCACCACTATGCCCAACTTCAAGTGGAAAATATGGGCAAAAGGATGCTTTTATGTTACTTTCCAATGTTGATAGGTATATATTAAAATAGACACTGGTGGGAGTATAAATTGCCATATTGTAGAAAATAATTTGATATATCCAAACCTTTTGATATGATAGTTTCACACTTGTGAAATAGTCCTAGGAAAATTATCAGAAATAGAAGTAAAGGTTTGTCTTGGTTACTTTTCTCTCATTGCTGAGACAAAATACCCAACGCCCAAAATGAAGAAAGGAAAGGTTTATTTAGCTTACAGTTCTTGGAGGTCTCAGTCCATACTTGGCTGGCTCGGAGGCAGAGTGGCGCATGGCAGAGGGCAAAACTGTTCATGGCAGCAGAGCACAGCAAAACAACCATAGCAAAAAGGAGGAATGGCTAAAGCTGCCTCTTTTTCTCCCCTACATTGTAAACAGCCTACCCCCACCCAGGGGGCATGTACCTCTCACATGACCTCCATGCCCTCCACTTCCATAGGCTCAGGATGTATAAAAAGTAAGCACCCTGGCTTCCTGCTGAATCACTCAGCCAAACCTCTGGACTCCCCAAGTTGACACAATGTATCAACCATAACAAGGTTATATGTAAGTATCTTTACTAGAGAATATACTGCAGTGTAGTATTATGATAACAATAAAAAGCCCACATGGTCCAACAACATTTTTGTATGCTACATAAAATTTTATTTTCCAAAAATTTTATTAATTGGAAAATGTTTATGACATAATATTAAGTTGAAAATACAGTAAAAGATAACATTTTATTTATTATATCACAAACCATATAAATCAGCTCATGGACTTGATTCTTTCCATGATTCTCGTTACATAAGAGTTAGATGAGAACCAAATCAAATTCAAAGGTTAGATTTAATGTTGACCTTAAGGGAAAATTTGATTTGTTTCTTGTCCAGTTTGGTTTGTGATGAGACTTGTGGAAAGTTGAGTTCATAAACTGAGGATACCACTGTATATCAGACTAGCTGTATGACTTCTGGTGACTTGTTAGGTAGGTCTGCAGATCTCCTATCTATGCAATGGGAATATAATAGAAATGCTCATCCTTTTAAAAATTTAATAATTAATTTTTTTAAAGATACAGGTTTTTAAGATGATATTTAATAGTAGTTGTTTTGGGGTAGTAGTAATATTGTCTATATTTATACTTGTCTATGCTGATGAAATCTTCCACAATTACTGTGAACATAAGATACTTTGTGTTTAAAAATAATTAGGTGTGTATAATGCCTAAGCACATATAAAATGTTTAACTGATGCCAACTCTTAGTCCAGTCATGGGTTACTTGTATTGATATGTACTTCACCACCAGAGTGCCTTAGCTAAGCTATTTCTAAGGGAGAAGAACTTTCAAAATTTATACCCAGCTGAAACTTTCTTTAGAGATTCTCTTAGTGAAATTCTGAAGACTAAATACTTAACTATGGCCAAGTTTAGGTGTTCTAGTTAAGAAGAATGATTTGGAGATCCGGGGAAGATGGCGACCGGGTGAGCAGCAAGGGAGCGAACCTCCTTAATAAACACCACCAGCTCGAGACAGACTTGGTGAGCGTGAATGCCGGAACCTCGGCTGGGAAGTTTAAACTGGGCGTATTTCTCTGAGATGCCGGGGGAGATGTGGTAGGGCGGACCAGGCTGCCGGGGCGAGACGTGGGAA